>CAUYRT010057216.1:0-81954 GCA_963574885.1 Lepilemur ruficaudatus
ACATGACAGAGACATGGAAGATATAAAAAAGACCAAAATCAAACTTCTAAAGATGAAAATTACATCTGAAACAATGTGTAAAGATTTTAAACTTGAAGATATAGCAATAGAAACCATCCAGAATACAACGGAATTAAAAAACAAAAAAAGGCAAGAAAATATTAGCCGAGCATGGTGGCACATACCTGTAGTCCCAGCTACTCTGGAGGCTGAGGCAGAAGGATCGCTTGAGCCCAGGAGTTTGAAGTTGCTGTGAGCTAGGCTGATACCATGACACTCTAGCCCAGGCAACAGAGTGAGATTCTGTCTCAAAAAAAAAAAAAAAAGAAGAAGAATGTCATTGGTATTTTGATAGGGATTGCATTGAATCTATAGAACACTTTGGCTAATATGGACAATTTAACAATATTAATTCTTTCAACCCATGAACACAGGGTATCTTTTCATTTGTGTTGTCTTCAATTTCTTTCATCAATGTTTTATAGTTTTCAATGTAGATATCTTTTACCTCTTTGATTAAATTTATTCCTACTATTTTATTTTTTGTAGTAACTATTATAAACAGAATTGTTTTATTGACTTCTGTTTCACATAGTTTACTATCAGCATATATAAATGCTACTGATTTTTGTATGTTTATTTTGTAATTCAAGTTTACTAAATCTGTTTATTCTAACAGTTCTTTTTTTTTTGGTGGAGTCTTTAGGGTTTTCTGTAAATAAGAGCATGTCATCTGCAACAGGGACAATTTAACTTCATTTCCAAGTTGGATGGCTTTCATTTCTTTCTCTTGCCTAATTGCTCTAGCTGGGACTTCCAGTGCTATGTTGAGTAGAAGTGGTGAAAGAAGGCATCTTAAAAGGAAAGTTTTCAACTTTTCCCCGTCAGTATGATGTTAGCTGTGGATTTGTCATATATGGACTTTATTGTGTTGAGGTACATTCTTTCTATACCTAATTTGTTGAGAGTTTTCGTCATGAAGGGATGTTGGATTTTATCAAATGCTTTTTTTTAGCATCTATTAAAATGATCATATGGTTTTTGTCCTTCATTCTGTTAATGCAAACTATCATGTTTATTGATTTCATATGTTGGACCATCCCTGTGTGCATGGGATGAATCCCACTTGGTCATGGTGAATTATCTGTTTAATGTACTGTTGAATGTGGTTTGCTAGTGTGGTTTTGAGGATTTTTTGCGTTTATGTTCGTCATCAGGGATACTGGCCTTTAGTTTTCCTTGTCCTTTTTTTCTCTTTTTGTCATGTTCTTGTCTTGTTTTGGTATCAGGGTAATGCTGTCCACACAGAGTAAGTTTGGAAGAATTCTCTCCTTTTCAATTTTTAAAAATAGTTTGATTAGACTTGGTATTAGTTCTTCTTTAAACATTTGGTAGAACTCAGCAGTGAACCCATCAGGTCCCGGGCTTTCCTTTGATGGGAGAGTTATGTTACCGACTCAATATAATTGTTTATAATCTATTATATTGTAATAGTCTTTTATGATCCTTTGTATTTCTGTGGTATCAGTGTTATGTTTCCTTTTTCATTTCTGATTTTGATTCTTCTTTTCATCTTAGTATAGCTAAAGTTTTGTCAATTGGTATCTTTTCAAAAAACTAACTCTTTGTTTCATTGATCTTTTGTATTGTCTTTTTGGTCTCTATTTCATTTATTTCTGTGCTGATCTTTTTTTTTTAGACAGAGTCTCACTGTGTTGCCCGGGCTGTAGAGTGCCATGGCGTCAGCCTAGCTCACAGCAACCTCAAACTCCTGGGCTCAAGCAATCCTTCTGCCTTAGCCTCCTGAATAGCTGGGACTACAGGTATGTGCCACCATGCTCGGCTAACTTTTTCTATATATTTTTAGTTGTCCACCTAATTTCTTTCTATTTTTAGTAGAGATGGGGTCTCGCTCTTGCTTAGGCTGGTCTCAAACTTCTGACCTTGAGTGATCCTCCTGCCTTGGCCTCCCAGAGCGCTAGGATTACAGGTGTGAGCCACCACGCCCAGCCTCTTTTCCTTCTGAAAATTTCATAATGCAAATATCTATTTGCTTAATGATGTCCCATAAGTCCCGTAGGCTTTCTTCATTTTTTCATTCTTTTTGTTTCCTCTGAATAGGTTATTCCAAAGACCTGCTTTCAAGTTCAGAAATTCTTCTTTTCTGCTTAATCTAGCCTGCTGCTGAAGCTCTCAATTGAATTTTTTATTTCATTCATTGAATTCTTCAGCTCTGAGATTTCTGTTTGGTTCTTTTAAAAGAGATATGTATGTCTTTGTTCAATTTCTCTTTCAGATCATGAATTGTTTTATCTGTATTTCCTTGTATCTCACTGAATTTCCTTAAAATTATTATTTTAAATTCCTTTTCAGGAAATTCATAATTTTTCATCTCTTTGTGTTAAATTATTGGAAAATTATTGTGTTTCCTTGGTGGTGTCGTATTTCCTTGCTTTTTCATGTTTCTTGTGTGTGTACATTGATTTCTGCACATTTGGTAGAACAGTCACCTTTTTCAATTTCATAGAGTGGCTCTTATAGGGAAAGACTTTCACCTGCAGATGGGTCCTAAGGTGTCAGTTAGGCAGGGTACATTGGCTTTGGTTCTCAGTGGGCACAGCAGTGTAGTCCCTGTGCGGTTTCTTTAGCTGTAATCAATGTCAGTGATGCCTGTGAGTGCCTCTGTGACCTAGGCTACAGGAGTTTGTACATCTGAGCCACCAGGTTGGGCATGGTTCCCCACGGGTGGGGCACCTGGCTGGTTCACATGCTGAGGGGATGCAGGGCTGGTCCAGTTGCCTGGGTTTGGCTTCCCCACTGAGTAAGACTGCCTATTCCTTGGGAGGCAGGGCACCATGTGCACTCAGGCACCAGGGTCATAGCTGTTCCACTGGGCCTAGGCTCTGAGTAGCCAAGTTTGGGGCTCTGCAGCCACGGGGGTGGGGAATACAGAGTATCTTCTAGGCAACTTGTTCCCAGGAGTAGGGAGCTGTAGCACTTGACTGGGGAATGGTGGACTACTGTGAGCATGATGTAGTGTTGGCAGAGCCTCAAGAGATAGAGAGATGCAGCGGCTACTGTCCCCTGGAGCAGGATGCTCCATAGCACTGGGTCCAGTTTGAAAATGGTGTCATGCTGCGGCAGCTTGGATCACAATGAGGCTTCTTTTCTGGAGTAATGCAAGCATGTGAACTCCAGGCAGCTTTCTAAACTCGGCTCATGGCCCGTGAGGACTGCAGAATTCTCCAGCAGCAGTGACTGCAGGTGTCTGTGCTGTTAATGGGAACATCTGAGGCTGGGGGCTCCTGCTTTCCTTTTCCCCACAGAGAGAAGTCCCCCATGGTGTGGAGCTGATCCTGACTGGGGCTATGGGGTGGCAGAGGCAGGGTGTTCCATTCCCTTCTCTATGCAGCCATCTTCAGTCTCCACGCTCTACTGGTTCTCAGCCACGCCCCTGTTGTACTCCAGCACTTTCCTTCAGATGCTCTAACTGAAGTGTATCTGTTTATTCACTACTTGGTCCTTTTTTTGTGGGGGCATCTTGCTGATGTCACCTGGAGTGTCCTTTCTAGGAAAATTGTTAGTATATTTTTATGAACAAATGAAATAAAATCCTTTCCTCATGTGACTTTCAGAAGAGAAGTTTGTGAAAAGCCACAAAAAAAGTCACATTATGAAAAGGTCAAAGAATTCACAAAAAAGGGTAGAATTCTATCTTTCTTTAATCACTGAATTTCAGTTTTTACAAATAATCAGTTCAGGTAACTGAGGTTTTGAGGAGGAAACAGTTCTTGTACATGAAGGACATTACATGCTCCATTTTTCTGCAACTATATGGGATGGATTAACAAACATTACCACAGAAACAAAAAAAAATTTTTTTAAAGCCATAGATCACTGCACATATAGTTACAAAAAGCCACAAACATGCATTTCTCCTTTATTTGGAGGACTTAAATAGATGTTTGAACATTAAGGCAGTGACAGTTCTAAAACATAATGAAATTCTAAGTTAAGGCTTTATGTTTGTTTTGAAACCCATGTTCACAGGCAACTGTGACTAAAGCAAACTTTTATCTACTAGGTTGAATTCATCTGCCCAGGATACAATATTTATCCATTGCCAACACTTCTTTTGTGTCAGATGCATGGGATAGGAATTAGTAGCAAAACCATCCATTTAATGAATCCTTAGTCCCCTTCTTAGGTTTTATTCTGAGGAGTTAGCCTGCAGCAGCATACATGTGCTTTTCTTTTGTAAACTTAGAGAACTTACAGGCTGCACTGATGCTCACCTGCCTGAAAGTTGGCCAACAATTAAGAATTCAGGATTTCCCAAATACAGAAAACCCCCAAGCATACTTGACCGTGCTCCCAGTTGAAAACATAGTAAATGTTCTTACTGAAACAATAGGTTCACCTTTGTTTTCTTTGATGAAGACTGTGGTATTGTTCTCTTTTAATAAAGCAACAAAATACAGAATAGCACATTTTAGATGGAACTATTCTATAATTGCTAGCCTCAAGGCACAAACAATATCTTTTCTTATTCAAGGGAAAGATAACAAGTGGTGGATGGAAGAAAAATTCACTTTAAAATAACTGTAGACTATACTCTTGCCCTATCAAGCTTAGTAGAAGTGCAAAGTGTTGAAATCTAGTGGGGGTGGGGGGGATGTCCTTTCTCTTCTCACTTTTCTTTAACATTGAGAGTGACAGAACTCAGATCCAGGCTATGGGTGCACTTTGGGAAACAGCTCCAGGGCTCCACTCCGGCCTGTTGTGGAAAGCAGACAGGATGATCACAGAGCACACTCCAGGATGAACTAATAGGCAACCCTGTGTTTCCACGGTTTGGATGACTTATTTAGCAGGGTCATTATTTACACTATGCTTGCTGCTCTTTCTTGAGGCAGTAATCTTACAGCAACAAACCTCTTACAAGGAAAGCACCACACACTAACGTTTGTATCAGTGAGAGCTCATGTAGAGAAGGGATAGCACTGGCTACATGAAAACTACCTAAAAAGCTAACGACAGCTGTAGTTTTCCTTGGTGTTTTCAAATCAGAAAAGAGATGTCAAAGCAGAAGAAACTGCAGGCAGCAGGAGTCTAAAACCACAGAAGCACTGTTGTTTAAATCTGATGGTGGCAGCATCAGATTTCTTTAGATATTCCTATCAAGAAACGGGAATTTCTAATAAGCACTGTCAAAAATATTTTATATGCAATTTAAGTTAAGTATGTTACACGTGACTAAAATGTTTTGAAGATTTGAGAAGTTTGTACGCTAGTACCTGGTAAGCTTGGCGTCAGCTAAATGGCTATATAGGTTTTACAGGTGTGAAATACATTTTTTTTAAAAGATGGAAAGACTAGCTGTAAAAGGGCAAATGTAGGCAACACAAAAACAATTATTTTTAGATCAACATCTTACACTTTATAATACACTCACATTTATACACAAATTTCACATTTACAAGTAAAAAAGGCAAGAACTGCAAAGAATCGAATCAGCTGCATCATCGACTACATTCAACAGATTCAATACCGTTGTCCCTGTTCCCCATCTTCCAAATCCAGAAAGAAATGGTAAACGCCATCCCATACACGGACTCCACTTCTAGAAGTTGGAGACACTGTGTAGTTCAGCACATGTCTGAGTCTCTACAGAGCTGAACTGAGACTCCATTGTGTTCCAGGCCAAATCGGCCAAAAGAAAGTCATCCATTGCTGTCTGAGTTTCATTGCTGGTGAAGAACAAGCTCCCCAGGGTTTCAAAACCAGAACTCATGGTCTGTGTTTCTGCACTGTTCAACTGAACTTTACTTTCTAGAGCAGGTATATTTTTAGCAGTGCAAATTCCTTCAGTTTGGGTCTCTGTGTCAGATGAATCAGTACTCATGGAAAAGCTAGAGTGTTTCAGAATACTTCCCAGAGGCAGATGAGGGCTACTGTCTAAAAAGAAGTTTAAGTCTGTCTGTGTCTGTGTGTCAAACATCTCAAGGCCCAAGAAGTTAGAATTTCCCCTACATCCAAAGGACTGAGCAGAGGTGTCCGAGAGTAAGAAATCAGTTTGGGTCTCTATGTCCAGTGATTCCAAGACTGGTTCAGTGTTCATGGTGCTAAGTTCACTCTCTTCAGTTTGAGTCTGGATATTTGAAGCTGAAAAGAACTCTTCGACATCAAAATCGATTCCGGGATTCTGGGTAGGGCCAGGCGGGAGCTGGGTGTCAGGTCCAGGATTCGTGTCAGACAAAAGACTACGATTATCCAGTGTCTGACTGGGCAGATTATTTGACAAGATGTTTTCTAAATCACTTAATAAATCCATGGTTTGGGTCTGATTATCTGTCATGTTTTGTGAAGGAAGCATACCATTCTGTGCACTGAAGTTTATAATTGGCGCAGATTTCTCAATATCTTGATTTAAAGTCTTAGGGTCATTCTGAGGCAACAAACCATGAGTTACTGTTTCTGCTACTAAACTGCTGCTTATGATAGTGTCTGTAGCGACACCGTATGATGAATGAACACTCTCAAAAATGTCTCCACACATTCCAGCTTGATCCATCTGCATGTGGTCATCGGTTGGACTCTGCATCCCGCTGGTTTGAGTTTCTCTGGAGATCCCACTGGACTGGAAACAAACGTCTGTAAACGCATCAGTCTGAGCAGCAATAGATGAAGTTATCTTAGAGCTGGGCAAAAACGTCTGAGTGTGAACACTAATGGGAAGGGACACTTGAGAGTCAAATGATAAATCAGTCTGGGAACAAGACGACACAGAGGAATCAGGGCTAGCCCACTGTGTAGAAGGTATCAAGTTTTCTGAGGCATAGGACAGATCTGTCTGTACACTGGTTGAAGAAATGCTGTTCTTTTGATATGTGTTCCCAAGTTCCTGTAAAGGAGTAGATGGACTTTTACCCAAGTTCACTTGAACACCTGTGCTAACTGGCTCAATCTTGTTAAGAGGTAGGCTCTCTGTAAGAGAGTAGGCCTCTGAATCTAGGCCGAGCATCAGGGTTCCTATCCACAAGGGCAGTAAGTGCACAGCCCCCATGGCAGAGCCCTGATCGGCGCCTAACACTACAGGCTGGACCGAGGAGTAGGTTGTAGGCACAAAGACAGGCATAGGAGAAAACTGCATCACAGGTAGTTCAACCAGAGCCACCTCGGGCTGTGGTAAAGGCAACTGCTGAGGATATTCTGGAGGTGTTGTAAGCGTCTGCTTTCTGGCATTAGAGCCGCAGGAATCTTCGAAAGGTGCTACTAGCTTTATTTCTGAAGCTTCCAGTTCTTGCGTGTCTGGTCTAGGGACTGGCTGGTTGCTCAATGATTCAACAGTCTTATTGGACAACTTCTGGTTTTGCAGGCAGTTTTCCATTTTCCTTTTCTTACTAGGTGGATCCCTGAAAACAATAACAGAGCAAACAGAAAAACAATCTTAAAACGCAGCTTTCTTCGACCGTGACACGGTATCTTTGCTTACTCACAAATGCCATTTCCCACATGTACAGCAGAGGTTACATTCAACCCAGGGAAGATAAATTCCTTCTTTTGCAACTCTGGGAATGAGGCTTATTATGGTAGGTGGTTGTTCAGAAACATGCAAACAGGGACAGGGAAGGAGGAAATATACCTTTTTTTGTTGTTTAACAACAAAACAAGCTCTGAGTACTAGAACTTAGATTTTTAAGCAAAAGGAAGCTAAAAGATTTACATAATGCAAGTTTTGTCATTTCTAAAGCAGGAAGCTATTATACTAAATATAACTTTGATCTTTGCAGCTTCGTGATAAAACTTACTCTTCAGCAATCTGATATCCCTCTAATAGAAAATGCTGGAAGTGGAGACTTTAAAATGGGAATAATAAGGGACCCTGAAAAAGGGTTGGCAGAAAAAAAGGAAGAACAACTGGGCCACAATTTCAGGCCCAGACACGGGTCCTCTGCTAGCACTGCTGCCGCTTCCAGCAGCTCCCTGCTTCCATGACCCGTATTTTCTCCACGATTCTTGTTTTTTCCCAGCACTACCGGCTCTCCAGGATGTCTCATCTGAAACTCTTCCCATAGCTACTGACTTCCATGCTGTCAGTTCTTTCCCTTCACCTGTGCTCTGCAGGGATCTCGTGGCCGGTTCGGTAGATGTGGGACAGCAGTGCAGTTCTGCTGGCGTAGGGACAGCCACACGTGCACCGGAAGGTCTTGCCGCAGTCCTCCGTGTGCCTCTTCAAGTCCCACTCGGTGCCGTACGAATTGCTGCACTTGCTGCATTTGTGCTTCTTCTCCGCGTGCATCTTCATAAAGTGCTAGGAAGAAGACAGAAGGTGCTGAGATGAGAAGCATCTGCTCTCATGAGCGGTTTTCTACTCAACTCTGTAGGCATGTCCACTAATTAGCATGCACACTAGGTTTGTGACCTATGCATCTCAACCTCAGAGAAGGATACTTAAGAGAAGTAAAATACCTGTTTCACGAGAGAAAACTGAGAAAACGGTCTGTCAGGGCCTCTAGGGCATCCTTTGATTGGACAACAGTAGAATTTCGGTATGGTTTTCAAATCTTTTCTTATTGTTGGATTTACTATGCCGTCCTGCAAAAGGAAAATTACTTTAAATAATTCTTTGCAAAAAACCAATAGAACAGGCTGGGGTGGAAACAGGGAATGACTGAAGTGGGCACATTTCATGAAATTCCTTTAATTAATCTATAGTTTTTTCCGTCTAGTGTCATCAGTGACAGAAAGAGTATGAGTGTGTTTGAGTAGATTAAATGAAATGTAGGGAGAACACTAAGACTCTGAAATCCTTCATTCATTTGACTATTATCAAATTACTTTTAGCCAATTTATCCCCCTTATCTGTTCCTAGGCTGTCAAATGCTCAAAAAAACTGCTGACTGGACCGCTACAAAATTCACGCTCACTTCTGACTCATCCTCAGTGATGCTGGTGATCTTTTTATCATCCCTTGCATGCCCCAGAGTACAAGCTTGGGTCCCTCTGATGCCTTTGACCATCTGCCAGCCTTTCCTTGCCACTGCTCCTAAGGACCCTGTTTAGATTGTGTCATTAACCTCTTAACTAATTTCTAGACCTTCAATCTCTTTTTCACTCAAATTTTATTAGATTCATCTTCAATCATGTCATTACCACACTCAAGCATTTTCTTTTTCTTCAATTTTTAAAATTTTTTGTAGAGACAGGATTTTACTATGTTGCCCAGGCTGGTCCTGAACTCCTGACCTTAAGTGATCCTCCCACCTCAGCCTCCCATATAGTGCTGGGATTACAGGCGTGAGCCCACCTCTCATTATTCTATTACCCCTAATGGAACTCCTTATAACTCCCCAAAACTTTTCATGGGCAGGGATTTATTTGTATCTTACTGTTGTATTGGGGAGTATTTTGAACAGAGAAAATGTTCAATGAAACTTGTGGCATTACACTGAATATGTTCAAGTGACCTCAGCTAAGACATTATTATGCCTCGGAAGTTAATAACACCCAGTTGCCGTTGTTACAGGCCACAGCGAGGACCTGACACTGTCCACGCTCCTGCTTTCCAAGAGCCAGGTCCTCAACTTCCCCAGCAGAGCAGTCCACCCAGTTTGGGGGCCTTATTGCCATTTCTATCCTGAGACAATACGCTCGCGGGTAGGATGGCGGAGTAAGAAATAGCAATGGCACAATAAAATAGGAACTGCAGTGAGAAAGTGGTATCTTTGTTCTGAAGTTCTCTATACATTGAGAATAAACCTTACCAGACTTTTGGTACTGTATCTTTTGTGTGCATAATTTAAAAAGTACACAAAAATACTTCATGTTCATGAAATATTTTAAGTGACAGTTTGAAAAAGAACCTATGAAAGGAAACAATCTAAAAATGAGATGAAAAAAATACACAAAAGAAGAAAAAGGAAATGGAAGGACACAACTAAAGAGGAGAGGGTAAAAGGAAAGGCTTGTAAGAGCTGCAGCAAAATCGGAAAACAGCACGTAGCTCCTCTAGCAGGCTGACTGCCTTCACAGAGAGCATCCAAGAAGGAAACCAGTTTGCTTTGTCATCTCATTCCGAATTTAAAATTAGAAGTCTCTGCATAATATGGTCTACAGAACAACTTGGAACCTTTCCTTTCCTTTTTAAAAAACGTTCTGGCAAATCCTTAAAAGCAAGCCCCTGGACTGAACATAATACAAAATCCCTCAAGCCATGTTTTGAAAGTATAAATGATGCTTGATAAGAGGTTCTTTCAGTGCCCTCTTGTCCCTTCCACTCTTTCAAACATGAGGAACAAAAGAATCTCTAGCAATAAAAAAATGCATATGTACGCCTCCTCTCCCTTTCCCTGAATCATCGTAGCTTTCCCGTCTCCATGAATCCCACCATGAATCCCACCGTAGGCAAGGCAGGGCTATTTCCAGATTTCCTTATAGGACATGGAATATGGACATCTTAAGAACCCACATAAAACCAAAGGGCGGCACACACTCTACAGCTTAAATTCCCATTCCCACCCATCATCCTTCAGAAGGGTTTGTTCATCATTTACGCTAAGAAGGGAGTATTTGGCAGGGGGTGGGAGTTTTGTGAGGAAAGAGTAGAATAAAATAAGAGCCATACAGCAACTAATGGGGAAGGGAATAAATTATCATAACCTAGAAAATATATAAACAATGAAAGAAATTAGAGTTATGCAAGTAGCTGTAACCAAGACAATAAACATGTCCACCGAATATAAGAAAATCTGCCAGTGAGATATACTCAGAGTAGCTTCAGGGCAAAACCCAAGGGAGCTTCCCAAGCAGTCCTCCCCCACCCCATGCCTTTCTCTTCCGCATCCTCCTTCGAGTAGTAGGCACTAAGCAGACTGAGGGTACAGATCCACCGCACTGGGGCACTCCTGCACGGATATGCCCATGTTGTCACACAGCCCACCTTCAGTACAGAAAATGAACCTCCTTTCCACCAAGGCGGCAGATGCCTGAGACTGCTGGGCACCTCGGGCACCTGGGTTGGAAAGGCAGGGCAAACAGGGCAGCCTGCTCACCGAGAAGACAGTCATGGAGCTGGGTATGGTTTAATTCCTGCTAAAAACCGCTGCCCCAGTGACCTAGGAAGGAAACTTAGAAGAGTCCATCTTTCTGTTCTTCAACGTTTTCAGTTCAGAAAGAAATCATGAGTGTACTGTGCTGTCTTCAGGTAAGAGAAATCTGAAAAATGAACCTGACCACAACCAAAATAATGACGTCAAACAGGTTCTAAGCAAGGAGGACACTGATACTCTGAAATGCTAAGTCCAAGATTTTTTTTTTTTTTTGAAACAGAGTCTCACTTTGTTGCCTGGGCTAGAGTGCCGAGGCATCAGCCCAGCTCACAGCAACAACAAACTCCTGGGCTCAAGCGATCCTTCTGCCTCAGCCTCCCGGGTAGCTGGGACTACAGGCACGTGCCACCATGTCTGGCTAATTTTATATATATATATATATATATATATATATATATATACACACACACATATATACACACATATATATATACTTTTAAATGCCCAGCTAATTTCTTTCTAGTTTTTTAGTAGAGATGGGGTCTCGCTCTTGCTCAGGCTAGTCTCGAACTCCTGAGCTCAAACGATCCGCCCACCTCAGCCTCCCAGAGTGCTAGGATTACAGGCATGAGCCACCATGCCCAGCCCCCAAGTAAAGATTTAATTGTCAAAATTTATATTTGTCCAATATATTCTTCCTACTTAGGCCTATTACATTTTATGTATGGGTATCTTGTGAATTCCTGGACTTTAGATATTTTAAAAACATAATTAGAAATAAACCTATTGTACACTAACCAACCCTGAAGAGTAAGTGGTACCTTTATGCTTAAAAGATGCTCATCAAAGTCTTGAGAGAGATAGGGCTCCTAGCAGCAATTCCAGAGAAAAGAACAATATAAACTGTTAAATCCTTGTTAGAGTGATGTTCAGCCAACACGAAGGAGGGTCCTGGACAGCCTGGCAGCTTCGTCTGTGCCGTAGCCATCAGTGAGGGACAACATGGGTGATGGCTGCTGTATACAAGCTACAGAGAACCAAGGGCTTCAGCTGCAGAAACCCCACAAATATACAGTTCATGCACCCATGATAGGATGTGGTCAAGGAAGGATTTAGTTAAAATTTAGTAGGAAAGAGAAGACAATAGATTGAAGACCATTTCCAAAGTTCCACTTGTGTGCTAAAAGAAACTCAAAACTCTTCTAAGGAACAATGCGGCCCCACCGACGGGGGCTTCTTTGGCACACCTTCAACTGCACTGGGCTCCCTGATCTTCATGAGACAGTTGTTGCATTTCGGCTTAGCTGGTGGTAAAAGTGGATCATCCTTCATGGGCAACACTTTTATCTGTCCTACTAGAGACTATAACCTCAAAGTTTCTGCTGTTAAATTCTTATCAGAAGCCTGATTCCCAGGAACTTTTCAAGGAGGGTTTACCTGATGGGCAGACAAAACATGAAATACTCTGGGTAATCTAAATTTACCTCTGAGTCAAATCAGACTATCAAAAAGCTACATATTCACAAAATTGCTTTCAGTGACCTATGCTTTTGAATTATGTCACTGCTTGGGGAGTGGTGTAGAGTGGTGGAAGGAACCTCCTACTGTAATGACTGAGGAATTATGACTTAATAGGTCTGGGGTGGGGCCAGACATCTGGATTTTTAATAAGCTTCTCACAGATGTGCACCAAAGGTTGAAAATTACTGCCCCATTTAACATGATGATGTGGAGGTGTTGTTCGGACTATTGTCATGTTATGCTGTGTCCCTTCTTAAAGAAGAGCCATGGGAGAAAGTTCCCTTAGGTCACATTCCTGAGCAAAGGCGATCTTACCAACACTGTGAAACTGTGACAGATGGTGCTTGGAGCCAAACCTGCAACAACTTTTGAAACAATTTTATTTTCGAGTGACACATGATTATCCACATTTATGGGGTTCCGTGTTTTGTTTTGATACATATATACATTGTGTAGTGATCATGTAAGATATCAAGTCTGTTTCTTTTAATTGCTGGCTTAGACTTCTGCTTTGGTATGATAAGATTGCTTGCTTGTGCTAACCGCCCACTTGTGCTTCTGTGATAACGGCCTGCTTGCAGAAACCGCAGGGTATCGTGGGATGAAATAAAATGCTGCAAAAAACTCCAGAAAGGAGACCTATTAGAACAGGCATGATCACATGTAGAACCAATCAGTGTACTGCGAGGACAACTTGTTGCTGAGGGAACAGCTCACATAAAAACCTCCCTCCCACACGGTCGGGGGTCCTTGCCTAACAAAGAGACCACTGCGTTGGTGCTCTGGGGCTGGGACCCTAGCTGGAGCTAGTCAATAAACTCCTCTTGCTGATTGCAGCCTCTGAGTCTCCGGTCTGTTTGGTGGTACTGTGAATTCCGACCAAACAATCTAACGTCTGTCCCCCACAACCCCTGCCTGCTCTGCCTCTCCCCAGCACTTTCCCTCGAAGCCCACCCAAGTCCCACCACCAATGACAAAGAAGCCTCCTGAGTTTCCAGCCCCGGGTGAGAGCTCACCCTTGAGCCACAGCACTGAAAGCTGCGTCCCACACTTGGCAGTAAACAGAGGATGATGAGGGGAGAGGCCATCTATCCCCTCTCTCCAAGGAGATCGTAAATTCCGTTAGGGTGGGTAATATTCTTCGGGTGTCCGAATTCCTAGAGCCTAGCACAGTGTACAGACCATTCATAAGAATTTCCACAACGCACTCATAGCTTGCTATGCACCGGGCTCTGTAAGCCTGGCACTCCACCGACTTATGCGGCCGACCTCCACAGCAGCAAAGCTCTCTCGAGATCACTAAACTGGATGGGCTCGGCGTGCTGCTCTTGGTGGCTTTCGAGTCTCTTGGGTCTTTCTCGATCCACCTCCCTCTGGAGCTGCTAACACGGGTACAGCTCTCAGCTCTCCCCTGGATCTCCCCTGAGCAGAGTCTCTAATTCGAGCTTAAGGACAGAGCCCAGCCAGCTGTGCTTTAAAAAAGTATCAAAAGTTTACGAGCCCATGGGGGTTTTCTCTTTTAAAACCACATCTTTGCCATTAGGAATACCTACTGAATACGGCATCCATCCGTCCCCAGTGGCAAAACAGAGGCCGAGCAGCCCCTGGCGGGCACCGTGATGTCACTGTGGTTGAGCGCCCCTCCCAGCCCGCAGAGGGCTGAACCACAGAAGGTGTCCTAGGCCCAGGTCCACCACCCTCATGCCAAGCCTTAGCCCCTGTGTCTCGGTCTCACCATGTTTAAATGGAAAATAAAATGCTCAACTCAAAAACACTTTTCCAATGATATTTTAAGGAAAAATGAGATCACAGAAAATCAGGGAGGTAAGTAAATGGTGTGACCCCCAAGCAACATTTTTTTCAAAGAATCTCCTGAGAGGCTTGTTTGCCAGAATAGGGGGGTCAGGGGGATACACTGGGAAGACCCCAAGCCCTAGGGGCCACCTGGGCCTCGGCAACACTTACGCTAACACGAAACTCCTACGATACTGCGAAAGCCACACCCTCACCGCAAACGGCCGCATCCCCTCTGACCCACATGTGGAACCAGACCCTGCGGTACCCCAGGTCTGCCGAAGCTGCCGACGGGCCCCCTTGCCAGCCAGGTCAACCTCTGCCTCTGCCAGAGATACCAAATGTTTCCTAAACCCACCCCAAGCCCAGCTCACCGAGCTATGAATAGTTATTAACGTTAACTCACGGCATTAATTAAAAACTGTTCAGCCAGGCAAATTCTCATACTTTTAAAAAGTCATTTGGGTAATCGCCTTTCCATGCCGCAAACTTTCCAAACGACTGACAGGTTGACGTTTCACAATGTTGTTTGTTTTAATCAAGTCGGGGGAAAAAGCCAGTGTGGTTCCCCAGTTCATTTTTCAGGTGCCTTGATTTATTGATTGGCAAATCCCCACTTAATAGCTGTACAGCTCGGCCTGGGGAGAAGGCGGCCCCCGCGGCCTGGGTCGGTGTCTGGGCTGGGGAGGAGGGGAAATGGCCACAGGGCCTCTACCCTCCTTCCCCCAACACCCGGGCCACGCGGCATGACCTTCCAGCCCCTAACCCAGGCCCTCAGGTGGTAGCCCTCCCTACCAGACACAGGCAACTTCTGAACCTACACCCAAGGCAGTGGTGCCGGTTCAGCAAACTCAGGAGCCAGGAGGCAGAGGGGACTGAACTCAATGGTTCTCCAGCCTGTTTCTCTAAATCCACAAAGCCCAGAATCAGGCTGTTTGTATGAGTTTGAATCCCACCTCCACTGTTTATAAGCCTTGGAGAAATGCTTTCACGCCTCTCTGTGCCTCAGTTTCCTCATCTGTCACAAATGTGTATAATGATAATACCTACCTATAAGGCTGTCTTGAGGGTTGAATCCACCAATATTCATAAAGCACTTAAAACAGTATCTGCAGTATAACAGATGCTCTATTTGTGTTAGGTTAAAAATCCTCCCTCGTCCATAAGAAACCCTGATACAGAACCCCAGTGGTCAAGTGGAAACAGAGTTGGATGTGGCCTGGCTGGCGCGAGGGTGGCCAGCTGGACCTTGCACATTGCTCCAGTGTCCTGCTTCCCCGGTGCCACTGAGGCCTCCCCAAGGCCCAGCAGGGTCCCAGGGTACCCAGTTTGAAAGCCACCACTTATTCTGAGGACTAAACATCCTCAATTTTCCACTGGGCACATAAGCCTGCCCACGCCAAGAAGTCTTCTATGGAAAGACAAACGAGCTCTCTTGGAAAGGCCACAGTGAGCACCCCAGCCTCGCTCTCCAGCCAGCCCCCCACCCTCGGTGTCCTGCAGATGGCCGGCCAGGGGGAGGCCTGAGGTCTGCATGGAGGCTCACACCGCCCCCGGCCCCAGTGCACCACCGTCCGGACCACACTGCAGCCAACTGGCCTCACGACACCGACAGCGGCAACCACACACCCCTCCAGGGAACTTTTCTTAACGACAAAAACCATCACAGAGCCCTCAAGCAACGCTGTAACAACAAAAGAAGAGACACAGGCGGGCAAAGACCTCTATCTAAAATCACTGGCTCACCACAAAGGCATCTCAGCGTTAGCCCAGCACCTGCTACGCACCAGGTACTAGACCAGGCACCAGAAATGCCAGGAAGAGACAGCAGGTCCCAGGCTCCCCAGGGTCGAAAACCTCGTAGGAAGGATGTCACCAACTAATGTGCATACTTTGTGATACGGATTATCATGGATTATAAATGTGTGTAATATACAAACAAGCTCAATGTGCACAATGAGGCTGAGGGAGAAGCGGCTCCCACCTCCCTGGGTTGCAGCGTGGGGGCATCTGGGCTGGGAAGGGAAGGAGATGTCCGCGGGGGGTCATTTGCCAAAAGGTTACCTCGGTCATTGGAAGGGAGAACACTGGGCATATCCGGGTACAAATGACGACCGTGGTACTCTTTAGCTGTACAATCTCGGGCACCGAGGTTTTATAGCTTTTCAATGCCCGCGCACCACCGGGCAGGCAGGCAGGAGGCGATCAGCGCACCGCCCAGGAGAGAAAGCGAGGACACTCAGCAGAGGTCGGGTCCGAATGAGGCCGGGGGGAGGTGCTTGGCTGTGCTCGAAGTCAGACAGGCGAGGGACCTCGGGGAGTCCAGGGACAGCGTGGCCTCGGGCCTGCATTTATGCGGCCTTATCATCTCCATTGGCAAAATCCGAACCATCATTCCTCGTCCTTCCTGGCTTCCTGGGGTGTCTGGAGACACAGGAGAACCGAGCCGGGGGTGAGGAGAGGCCGAGGAGCTGCGATTTTGGGAGAAAGGCCAGCTAGGAGCAAAAGGACGACTACTTTACCTGAGGAAGCCATGTGTGGGCAACGGTTGAGGGTTTCTTTGGGTTTATCAGAAAATCCGAACAGAAAAGAAGTTATTTAACTGAGACCTGGAAAGAATATGTAGATATATTTTAAAATATTAAACTGAAATCCTAAAGCTCCATAACAGGACACCTTCTTTGCCAGGCTCGGCTGGTTTTAAAGCCTCGTGCTGTGACCAGGAGCCCGACGGGAAGGTGGTTTAACTTGGCTCTTTGGATCCCGAGGCCACCCCGGAGCACATGACGATGAGCCCCCTCTCAGGACTGGGCAGCCGGGAAACCCCAAGGCCTGGCTCCTCGTGTGAGACGCCACTGGCTTCTGTGCCCTGTTTGGAACGTGATTTTCAGAAATGGTTACTTAAACTGAGAGTCGGAGCTGAGACAAGTCTGGGAGCCTCAGTCATCACGTGCCAGGCTTCCGAAATGGGACGTGTCGGGACTCAGGGCGCACATCCGCCAGCCCGTCGACAGGCATGATTAGCCCGGGAGGAAGGAGGTGGAGAGCAAAGTGAGAGGTCCAACCTTGCTGCCAACAGTCTCAGAAACCCCAAGCACACGGCCAAACAGCCTGTCACAGAGTATCCATTTGCACACTACGGCGCACGCGTGTAAGGGAGCACAGAATGAACACGTGCTTTGCCTCCCACGGCTGAAACTGGACGCAGCCCAGCTCCCCAGTGCACACGACACATGCACACATACAGGCTCCAGAATCACGCGTTAAATCAAGACGGGTGCAGGCAAAGTTTTATCAACTTATGCAAGTGAAAGGTCAAGTTCATAACTGGGGGGGGGAGACTTGGCTATGCCCACTGCCTTACATGTTTCACAAAGAAATAGGTAGAATTTCACGTTAATGTAGCATCAATACAAGCTTAGCACTACCGGTTTCCAGTAGCCCTTAGTATATATTCATCTCCTTCTACCCAGCCGCTCAGAGCCCCCGCGACATCTGCCTGCAACCCCCATGGCTCCTACAAATGTTCAATATTACAAGAAGTTACAGACCTACCTTTCCATCCCTGTTAGGATGGATGCCTTTTGAAGGCATGGTCCATAACCAACTCATCCTTTCCTGTTGTTGGATGAAGGTGAAACATTTCAGAGTTTCACCTTAAGAAATCCCACTCCCACAAACTTCCTCCATTTAGCATGGGGCTGGAGACGATTCTACCGCCTTGTGTGTACGAAGATGCAAAAGAGTCCAGTTCTTCCACCTTCAGATTCCAGGCTACTTCCAGTGAATAACAGGCAAAGCTTAACATTGTATCTATGGTCAAGAGATTGTTGAGAGAACCCAGGCTGTAACTTTCACCACTCCATGGCTTAGGAGCCTGTAACATGTTTGCCTTATTTATATATTTGCAAATTGCATACATTAGATATTTATTTGCACATTGCTTTTTCTTCTGTAGCTATCTACAGTCAATGAAATATGGGTGCCCAACTTTGGCATAAAGGGAGGCCAAAGCCAAGCCTAAAATTCAGGTCTCCCAGGCCAGATATTATCAACTAGACCTCAGGGCCTACAGGATTCACACTGTCCTCCCCCTAGAAATGTCCTGGGCCTCTTGTGCAGACATTCATACCAACCAGGCCTTTCAACCAGAAGGCTCTGGCTATTCGGAGACACTTGGAGAAGACTTCAAAGTTCCCATCATCTAGGCATTTGAGAATTCATGACCAAAAGCAAACGCATTTAAAGAGATGCTGTGGTGAGTGATACAACACGTAAGCCCTCCGAGCCTGTCTGCAGAAAGTGCCAACGTAACGCAGTCATGTGCTGAGTAGCCACAGGCAGCTGGGGCCACCCCTCACACAGTCAATGCTAGAAAGAACTAGTGATTCATTTATCTGATACTAACACCAAATAGGAACCCAGCACTTGTGGACACCTGTCAAGAAAGCAGAAGACCATACCTTATTGGTTAAGAAAAATGCCCCTACAATCAACTATTCATCTCTAGTGACAATCACCATCACCAATAAACCGAACGCATGATCCTGCTTGCATTTTTTTTCTCCTAAAATAAATGCACCGTAATCCCACAGCTCTAAGTGCGCTGTAAATTTGAGAGATCAATAATCAGGCTTCAGTGTTAAATAACAATCCTTTTTCATTCCCTCCTTCCTCTGGAAGTAGCCAAGTATAAATCAGAGTCAACAGGAACATAGGAACCCAGAAACCACAATTGCCCACTAGCAGGCGGGGTTTAATTTGCTGTAGCTGTATATCCCATCCTCCAGCTCCCATCCTAGAGGCTCAAACACTGATGGGGAACCCACCACGTGTCAGATGTGAGATCCCGGGAGCTGGGGCTTCGTCGGGGATAAAGCCTCCGCCTGTGAGGCGTGTGTTCTAGGCAGAGACACAGGACACACGCAAGTAAACACAAACACTCAATTATAAGTCGTGACATTTCTGCAAAGAAGGACATGAGGGTGGGAAGAGCGCTATAGCAACGGCAAAGGCCCCTCGGGGGAAATGATGCCAAGCTGCAACCCGAAGGACAAGACAAAGTGAACTGTACGAGTTGACCCAGGCAGCTGCCTGCTGGCTGCACCCCAGGCATAACTAGGGTGGACCCCAGCTCCAGGGCCACGCTGGAGAAAGCGGAAATTCTGAACAAGCTAAAAAAAAAATGGAACTGGGAGAACACAGGATGCATGAAAGGTACAAGGCTAGGGAACACTCATTTTTACAAACTGCAGACATGACCTTGAGGTAAAGTAGGAAACACAGACAGCCTGGGATAATGGTCCTAGTTCTAGCAGCTACCCCTGAGCCGAGAGGCGTGACAACACATTCTGAGTGAAGGAAGCAGAAGCGTGGCATGGTGCCTTCATTGGATAACTCATCTTGCCGGGGCACCTTTGCGTCTGGTAGCCCAGCAGGAAGACATTGATGAGGCTCCAGCACGGCCACTGAACATCTTACCAACATAAGTGTGAAGCTGGGTTAAAATTTTAAAAAGTAAAATGAAGGCTTCCTGATTCCGAGTCCCTAGTTGGGATAACCTCCCCAAAGCAAGTCCGGAAAATCCCTAGGCTACCAGGTCAGTGGGGTTCAAAGTCCTCCTCCTCCCTGCCCCGCCCACCGATGGAAAAGTACTTGCATCTCAGCGGTTGGGTTCCTTCCAGGGGTCCCTGCTGGGAGCATGTCTATGCCCTTGCCCCCCCAGCCCACAGGGAAATCCCACCCCGCTAGGTTGCACCCCAGCCTCCCTCTCGGCCCGTTGGTTCACACCCTTGAACGATCTTTCCCAAATACCCAAGCAGTCAAGTGTGGCCAGGGGCCAGGAAAAAAGCCCTGAAAAGCAGTGAGTGAGCTCTTCAGATCCCACGGCCCGAAGCTCGCTGGGACACTGCCCACCGGGGAGAACAGTCTGGTGCAGTGAGGAGGGGAAGGAAGCCCCGGCCCCACCCAAGGCCCACGGGGCGCTCGCTGGTCCCAAAGGGGGTGCTTCCCGAGGATGTGGGGGGCTCTGGGCAGAGGTGGGTGGCGAGTGGACGCTAGGGCCGCGTGCTTCTTTTCATAAGATGACACACCTGACCGGCCGGGGCACACCTGGACGCCAGGGCAGGCCAAGCTCTTCAACAGTCGTTCACTGTTCCCCGCGCGGAGAGACCTGGCAGCCGCGCTCCGCGCAGACAGGGGGGCTTTTCTCCTCCTCGGTGGGCCACGCCCTCCCCTGGCACACACTCCGTCCGCCCGCGGGTTCCATCCAAGTCCCAGGCTCTGACCACAAAAGGCGCCCTTTTCTTTGGCGGACTCACCTCAGACATGAGGTGCCGGAGAGCCAAAATGTCTGCTAAAAGGACATCCCCAGCACATTTCTCCCTAGTCCGAGGGCGTGTGGCTGGTGGCCACAAACAGCACGTCCTTCCCCCATGCTGGGGCCCCACAGCACAGCTCCTCGGTTCCCACTTTATTTATGGCACCGGGAGCTGCGGCCTAAAGGAGCTCTTGGCCTGTTCGGGGTGCTCCTGTCGGACCCAAAGCAAACTGGGCAGATCCCTGGCAAAAACCACATTGCTGAACACAGAGCTTCAGGTCTCGGTCCATGGGGCGCTGCCATCCCATCCCAATGCCTCTGTAAAAATGCAAAAAAGAGTGTGGACACCCTCCTCCAGCAGAGAGAGGAGACTACGGCCTCCAGCGACACACTCAGTGTGCTCTTGGGGGTTCCGTCCCAGTGACGGGTGCTAGGTAGGTGGACCCTCGTCCCAGGACTTTAAAGCGTTTCTTGTTTAAAAGAAAAAATTTTTTTTGGTCACACAAAACCTGGTTGTGAAAAGAAAATGCCAACCCTGTTTGACAGACATCAGATTTATGATCGTTTTTAAGCCTCAAATACGTCACAAGAATTGGCCCACCCACTGCACTGCCCTGATTGTAAACACGGCTGGTGCCCGGCCCCGCGCTGCCCCTGTTGGACCTGTGGTCCTCCACCTCTGAGAGGCCCTTGTTTCTCTCCCCTGGTCTCTGGGGGGTTAAAAAGATGCCTCGCTGTATATATATGGAGAGTACACCATGGAGCTCTCGCGGCGAAACCTCCAAGACAAACAGAGCCTGCTCACGCCTTCCCCGTCTGCAGGCCGCAGATGTTAATAAACACGGTTGGGGTTTATGGTCTGCCCATTGGTTTCTCCAACCATTTTGCACTCGACAAGTCAGGAGAGTGATTTCTCCCCCCTTCCCTTAACGTACAAACTCAGTAAACTGTTGTAAGGCTTGGCAATAAACTTATGAATTTTGGCCTCCAGATGTGGCTGGAAATAAAAGTAAACATAGGGCGTGAGCAACTGCGTTTTAGGTTTGTGCCCTGTGAGGCTGAGTCTGCAAAAACCAGGCTGGGAGAGACTCATTTGCCCTTTGCAACAAGGCACCGGGAGATCGTTTTCCCAAAGGTAGGGATGCCATTTGCCATAGGAAAGAGGTGTCGAAGTCCCCTGGTAAATTCAGGGTAAGGAGTGGAGTGCAGCAGAGATGTGGACCCCTCCCCAGAGTACTATTCCTAAGCTAATCCCTCTCTGGCCAGGTGGGTCCCGGCGTACCCTCCGGCATCCCTGCCTGGGACGCAAGCCTGCTGGAGGAAAGTCCTCAGATCAGAAGGCACCAAAGTCAGTCCTATCACAAAATCCACATTTCTGATACCGTTTATACAGAAAAAAGAAGGGGGGAAATGTTCAGGGAAAAAAGCAGAGGGTCAAGTGTAATTGGACAGATTTACTCCAAACATGAGGTTTTTATTTAATTTTATAGGTCAAAAAACTTGCGGGGCTTGAGCCCCTTTCAAATCAAAAGTCCAGCTCACCTATTCACAGTGAGGAGTAGGACAGAAAATAATGGGCACATCTGAAAAAAATGTACTGTGTTATAAGTTGGCATTTATGATTTTTCTTTAGAAGAAAAAAAAAGAGAGAGAGAGACAGAGCTCTAGCATAAGTATGTGACTGAAATGGAATGCCGCGTGTCTTCTTGGAGTGTATTTGCTTTAGCAAAGTAATAAAACAAAAATTCATAAAGTGAAGGTTCTGTTGGTCACAATTCAGTGGAAATATCCGCGAAGCCTTAACCAATTGCACATACTGAAGATGTTCCCTCTGGAAACGGCTTCTTGGCGAGGGGGAAAATGTCAGGCTGGGCATGTGTGTTGACGAGGGGGCAGCGGTCCCTATAATCCACCTTTCTTCAGTCCTGGAGAAGAGGCTAACAGTCCACCCCCAAACACTGAACCACATCGGTATGAAAACTGCATCAGGTGAACCACTAGGAATTGTTGCTTTGGGGAGGTTTTTAGCCATATGCTTGGGACTTAACATGAAAAGAAAATAGTTCGGGTTTTACAAGTATGAATTTTATGTCTCATTTTGTTTTATGTTTTTAATGGAACTTTAAGGGGAATGTTAAAGCTTTTTATCTCTGGATAAGAGATGACAGAATCATTGAATTACAACCTCAGAAAGGCTCATGGAAGGTCAGTTTTGAATTCCCTGACTTTGTCACTTGCTACAGTAAGGCGCCACGGGGCACTGCAGCTAGCCGGTTCTGCTTGTAGACCTGAAGTGTGCTTTTGTATTTTTGGAATTAGGTGATGAAATGTAAAGACTGGAAGATTTTAAGATTTTACATAAAAATCTGGATTTCTGGATGATCTTACACAATGAGAAAATCTGTCAATCCTGCACCTGTATTCCTACATGGCAACAAACAGCTACAGCTGAGAAGCAGCTGTCTCTCTTGAGTCGGAGCGTGTGCCCTCCAGTGTACCACAGTGCACACCACGCCAAAGCGCTAGCCTTATGCATTCATTGGATTACCTTCCTAACCCCTATAAAAATCATCTCTGCTTGAGGATTCATACTTGATCTCTCTCATGTGAATTCCCAAAATGGATATAAATCTGCAGCATGGCTTGGTAAAAAGAGGCTCACAGATAAGGGAGACTTTAACATCAATGATTGACACGTTTAAATTTCCCGGTGCAACTTCTTAGTGCTGTGACACTTCAAAGTTCCAAACCATAAAACAATTTGGGTGGATGTGCTTTAGATCCTTGCATTACAGATATTACTTAACAGCAGCATGAAGGGACCCAAGAAAGCATCCAAGAACACATCTCTTCCCCGCCACACACATACGCTGGAGTTACTATCACAGGCAAAGATACTATCATGTGTAACTCACAGTAGTAATGTGTTCTTGTCTAGGGACTTATAACAGAGTAAATGTGTGTCTGTGTGAGGGCACAGGAACCAGTTTGAAGGGGCTTCACCTGGCCAAATCTGGGACAATTTGAACACCAAATAGTTCAGCAAAGTAGTGATATATGAACCATTGAATAACTAGGAATTCATGAGTCTATAGTAATAATGAACAGAAGAATGTATAAACAAGGGAGAAGGAAGGTCTGTTGCTGACTGTAGAATGCCAGGTGCCAAACAGTAAGTGTTGAGGGAGCACAGGGGTTGGAAAGTCACTGGCAACCGTCATGGTGAAGACTGGATCAAGCAGGAATCATCCCTGGATGCTAAATCCAAGAGGAAGTGTTGATGAGGCTCTTTGCCTGACCTTAAAGTGTCTCCCCACAGATTGCTTATAAGTTGCAAGGGAGAAAAAAACATTCATTGTACAGTGGAGAAATCAGATAATACTCTACACAGATGATCAAAGTTAACATCACCCACTGGAGACAGATGGACGTGGGGTACCTCCAGGAGCGACATGCTGAGAAAGACATCACGTCCCACCTATGCAGGATTCTAGCCAAGAACACATCACCTCAATCTAACCACAGGAAAACTTCAAACACAAAATGACGAATTTTCCATTTAAAAAAAAGGGGGGCGGGGAGAAGACTGTATTCTTCAAAAATGTCCATATTATAAAAAGCAAAGAAAGACTGTGGACATGTTCCCGATTAAAAGAGGCTAAAGAAATATGACAACTCAGTGCAATGGCTGACTCTAGACTGGATTCGTTACTGGGGGGACCAGTGTTGCAAAGGACATTATTCTATCAACTGACAAAACTGGAACGTGGAGAGAGATTAGCCGAAAGGATCGTACCAGTGTAAATTTATGAGGGTGATAACTGAACTGCAGTTATATAAAAGGATATCCCTCTTCTTAGGAAATCTACACTGACGTATTTAGAGGTAAAGTCCCATGACGCAGGAACTTACCCTCAAACAGATTAGGAAAAAAAAATTACAGAGAGGAATAGAGAAAATGATAAAGCTAATGGAGTCAAATGTGAAGAACAGGTGAGTCTGGGTAAAGGGGTTGTGAGGGTCCTTTGTGTTGTTTTTACAACGTTTGAAATTATCTCCAAATTAAAAGTTAAAAAATGTGTGTGCACACATGTGCATGTATAAAAGCAAGACAGCGCACGAGCACACTTTAAGTACAAACCTGTGGGACGAGCCACTGGCACGTGGAGCAGTAGGCACCAGGACGGAAGAAGTCAGAAAGGCTGAACGTGGGGCGGACAGACAGGGAGCTCTTGGAGCTAAAAGGAAAGGCCTTCCAGACAAAGGTGACTATACGAGCTAAGATCAAGCAACTGGAGTCTAAGCGCCTGCTGTAGGAAAAAATTACCTGGAATGGACTTTGTACATCAAGAGGGAATGGATTCTAAGGCTGGAGAGCGTGGGAGTCGGTAGGGGACCAAGATGCCAGGTCAAGGAGCTCACCGTCGGGATGGAGCCTAGTGTGGAAGCAGGAAGCCGTTTAGCTGGCAGTGATGTATGAGAAAAGACGCCTCACCTACTGGCATGCAGCACAGACTGGCATGATGGGAAACTGGGTACCGCAGCAAAGGTCTAGCTGGGTGGTCATCAAAGGTCAGCCACAAATTCCTAGGAGGCCACAAAATTAACATGGGGTCCCACGAGATCAGAAGCACACTAAGCATTGTTAGAAGACTGAATACGTAATGCCTTACACAAACACGTTGCATTTTCCAAATATTTACTAGATAAAATATCATATCATGAGTCAATAGGGGTCCATGAAACAATGTAACACTAAGTAGATCTTCAACATTCAAAAGGGTGTGATGCTCCAGGGATGGGGTCTCAGCTTCCTGTCCAGGAGAGTGCCACGGAGAAGAGGAAAAAAGGGGAGCGGAGGACAAAAAGTGCCATCCAGGTGGCAGAACAAGGCTTTCAGTCCACTGACAACACACCTGGAGGTGGCAGAGTGCAATGCACTCCCAGGAAGCACAGAGAGGAGTAAGTTATCGCCTTTGTTTTCAAAAAGCCAGCGTTACAGGGAGGCATTTAAATCATGGTAACCAGCCTAGCAAGCGCCAAAGGGTAAAGAGGTAAAAATAAAATTTAATATTGACCTCCAAACACACTATTTTACCCTAATGAGAAATGTGGGGACCTAGAACAGAGTATGTCCTCTTGGGGACGAGAGGACAAGGGATGTTGGACTTCAAGGGTCATGAACTTGAGGAGGTGGACGTCAAGGTGGCCACACAGAGCGCAGGAGGCGGGAGCTCGGGGCGTCTGCGGGGGGTCAGCGCTGGACAGTCAGGGGCTGAGCAATCACAGGGAAGAAGGACCTAGAAGAGGCAGCTAGACCTGATGTGGTCTGGAGGGAGAACTAAACCACAGAGTAGCGAAAAAGCTGGAGTTGGGTTTCCAAGAAGGAGGAAAGCAGGGGAGCCGTTAGAATAAGATAGAAGATTCACAGAAGTCCCTGTCTCTCTGTGTAAGGAAGGAAAACATTAAGTGGCAGGATCCAAGGCAAGTTTTGAGCTGAAAAAGGTCCTTATACAGGTTCTCTCTCCTCCCAGTAAGGGAGAGAGTCAGAGAGGGAGTAACGATTTGTGACCACCTTCTCAATTGCACCAACGATTCTTCGGGCTCAGCTGGGGAGAGAAATTGCAATCCGAGGTTGGGGCAGGAACTAAGCAGCAGCTACTCGGGAGGCAGGGGGAGGGTGTGTGGCCAACTTCAGTGTCAAAAATGGACTGAAAAGCGTCAAGGTGAGGATGCGGAACAAGCAAACTGGGAAGGCGGTGCTTCTGGTCCTCTCAGCTGCTTTTGTGATTTGAGGAGGGAAAGGGTTAAGAGGAATAGGAAAAGTAAGCTCAGAAAGTGACATAACAGGTCATGTGCCCTGGTGGGGTTTTTGTTATTCCAGTCTGAGCCCCCTCCTCTGCCTGCACCCCATCCTATCTGCATATCATTTACCTGCATTGAGTTAGAAACCATGGTAACGGGGAAGCCTGAAGAGATGGTTGAAACGTTAGGAGGACACCATGCCACAACGGGGCCACGCTTCTATTTTCTGGGGAACCGGATCCTTTAGTGACAAAGGGTGAGGTGACAAGCAGGCTTGCTGCTGACTGCTCCAACAACCGGATCTGACCTTTACGGGACAAATGAACTGCCTGCAGTTGTGGCCAGGTGGTGGCCCGGAGACAACAGAAGCCCAGGGTGTCGATGTCCGGGCGCCCCTCCCGCGAGTCTCCAGCCCGCTGGAACATCCTGCAAGTGGGGGGGCCGTCCCGCTCAGCAACCGAGGCAAGAGGAAGCTGCCCAGTCTCTGCTGCTGCTCTCAGGTCCCCGTGGGCGGTTACCTCTCCTGCATCCCTTCCCCATCTGTTCCCGGAGTACCATGACCCCACCGTGGACCCTGTGATTGGACAAGGTCCCACGGAAAGGTGCTACAGATGGAATGTTTGCAGCCCACCCTCAAATTCATTGAAACCTTAATCCCCAATGTGATAGCATTTGGAGATGGGGCCTCCCGGCAGTGATGAGGTCACAAAGATGGAGTCCCCACAGTGGGATAAGTGGCCTTACAAGAAGAGACACCAGAGGGCTTCCTTCCTCTCTCTCTCCTTCCCTCACTCTACACCCTGCGAGTCGAGAATGTGGTTGTCTGTAAACCGAGAAGAGAGGCCTTCACCAAGAATTTGACCATGATGGCACTCTGATCTTGGACTTCCCAGCCTCTGGAACTGTGAGCAATAAATGTTTGTTGTTTAACCCACCCAGGCTATGGTAATTTCCTCACATCAGCCCAAGCTAAGACACAAAGGAAAAGGCTTTAAATCAGCGCACGGCTGTGAGCTGAGAGTGTCCGCTCTTCCACGTCTAAGATTTAAAGCAACCCATGAGGTCCCACGCCTGACGCTAGGCACACTAGGGTCTCTGTGCCACAGAAAATTGGTTTAACCCACACCGGGTGGCTTTACCCACATAAACAAAAACATGCACTCACTGCCATTCCTCAAGCTCCGACTATAAGTGCATTTTCTGCCTTGATTTATTCAATCCTGCGGCAGATAGCGTGCTAAGGGCCAGTACCGCAGGAGCCCACACACCTCCGATGGGACCAGCTCCCTTGGAGCCAAGAGATCCAGAGACACACGGTGGTCCATGAGCAGGTTTAAATGTCACCTGAATCCTGAAGATGTTCCTTCATATTATTACCATTTTTTTTAACCCTCGGGAAATGGTATGAAACGGCCGCTGTTCCCGGGCAGCTCCCGCCTCCTGAGCCCACTGCATGGGTTTGCCCCCGGCTCCCCGCCCAGCCACGTTCAGAAGTGTCTGTGAGGAGCGCAGAGGAAATACCCCAGCGCCCACAGGCACCCAGAGGCTGCATGCGCCCTGGTGGTCCCTGTCGAAGCGGTCACGGCTCTCAGCCAGACACCCCTGGTTCTTACGGCTCTGGCTCTGCCAACCACAGACATCTTCAAACAGAGCCTGTGAAAGGAAACATTGCTCCAGCTCTGCTCCGACCGCCATCCTGGGAGACAGGGTCCACAAGGAAAATATTTGCTTAAAGTAACTCCCTGGTTTGGGGGGGGGGTTACCTGCCATAGAGGAAATTTGAAAAAGAAGAAGAAGAAAAAAGCATCAGGAGTTTCTGGGAGAGTAGCCTACGGAGAGTAGGGAAAAGAAATGTCACCCTCGCTCTCTCTGGACCTGCCTGAATTTGAGGTTTGGCACAAACAGCAAGGCAGGGCTGGCCAGGAGAAAGGCGTGGCCCGGGGAAGGACATGTCCAGGAGTCCAGCAACCGTAGACTCGAGTCCCAACCTCGCCTGCCTCCTGGCCAGGACTGCCGGTGACTCACTCCGCTTCTCTTGCCTTGGTGGCACCATGCAGTCAAACACAGGACTTCTGACCTCACTGGGGAGCAGGAAAATTAGCTCATGTTTTTAAAGTGCTTTGAAGATGAAAAAGCCTGGGCCTAAAGGAAGCTATTATTACTATAACTACCTGTGAAAAAAGAGAAAAAAGATTCCCATCTATGTCTAATAATTATCTCCAGGTAGTCAGAGAACTAAAGGGGCACGGAGCAGGTCCTCGTGGACAGTGGGCCGTGCCTCTTAGCAGCTCACGCTCTTGCCTGTGGCACGAAGACAGGGCTTCCCAAAGCGCGGGATGCGGAACATTCCTGCAGCTAGGGGTGGGGGAGTGACGGTTTGGTTTTAGGGGATGAGAAGATGCAGCACAAAATAGCATCGAGTCACAGAGGGAGAAATCAACCCTCTTTCATCTGCCCCTACTGATTCCAACTAAGGAGAAAGGCTCAGCTTGGTGCTGCCAAGGCTGGGACATTTCTCCATGTCTCTGCACGTCTCTCCATGTGCTAATTTCTCTTCGTTACAAAGAGAAAGATAACCTTGAGCTCAGAGGCTCCGCAGACTATTAATAGCTTTTACCTAGGATTTATAAACATTGTTTCCATTTCATTGTGCTCATTACTTGTATATTTTATTTTAAATATACGAGTTAAGTGACCCTGGTTCGCTACATTTCATTTTAAAATCGTGTGTCTTCAAATCAGTGTTTCTCAGCCTGGGCTCCACTGGCATTTGGGGCTGGACCGTTCTCTGTGGTGGGGGCTGTTTTGTGCATCACAGTATGTTAAGCACCATCCTTGGCCTCCTCTATGCACTAAATGCCACACGGATCCCTCTACCCACCCAGCTGTGACAACCCAAAATGTCTCCAGACATTGCCCAGTGCTGCCTGGGGAGCAACCCCCCCCCCCGCCTCCTCTACTGAGAACCACTGCTTGAAAGACCAATTCAGTTAACTGAAGACCAATTCGGTTAAAACAAACAAACAAAAAACTTAATAGGTTTAATCAGCAAGGTTGGACTAAAAGGGCTCCAGTTTGGGAGAACCTGTAACCCAGAGCCGTCCTCCCTGCCCACGTCTGCTCCAGCTCCAGAAAGACGGAAGGTCCCAAGAGAGCAGGCACACGTTCTGGGCCCCTCGTGTGCAAACGCCATCCTTCCAAATGGCTCCATTTATCGCAGGGTCCCATCTGTGCTGACTGATGACAAGAGTTTTAACCATTTCTGGAAGTCACAAACAGGAGTGTTTAGAAACATGTTCATTCCAGGCCCTTTCCCTGGAGTCATGCCCCTCTTATCAGATCTTGAGAACTCGGTGGACACCTGCCTGTCATGGCTGGAGCAACTGCCCAGAGGCCAGAGCAAGGATCATGGGAGCCCCTGGGAAGCGAGGGCGGGGCCCACTCAGGAATGTTTCCATGTCGCAGAAGGGCCTTACAAGCTCTGGTCCTTCCTTCCACCTTGCCAACGGAGAAACCGAGGCACAGAAGGAAAGCCTCCCTGGTGTGTCCCAGGACAGAGTCAGCCTGTGACACGACAAGGCCTAGAACTCAAGGCCGCCTGCAGGATAAACCTTCTGCAACACTGCACTACGCCTAGCGACAGCAGGCTGAAGAACATGTCACTGCTCTGATACTCAAAACATAAGGCAAAGGCTTATAAACGGGCTGCCTTCAACGTTTAAAAATCAGCAGCAGCAAAACTACGTCAATGAAATAACTAAAGCCTGCATTGGCAGTCAGCCAGCAGGCAAGGGGGGAGCCGGCTCCGTGGCCTCCTGGGGCCCCCAGCACCCGCCAGGCGGGGCCTGCGAGCAGCCACTGTCGGGGGCTCCGTGGTGCGCCCATCTCCAGGTTTCCATGGGATGTTCTCCTTCCATCTGCCTCCCCTACCTGGCGCTTCATTCCTCACCTCTTTCTCCCGAGATCACAAGGAAGTAAAATGGCCAAACTTCCTGGTTCATGCAAAGTTAAGACTGCCAACTAAATAGATGCCAGAGAAAATAAAGTCTAATTTTGAAGATTTGGTGTCAGCGCTGCTCAAAATACTTCTCTGTCTTGGGGACCAGCAACCAGGCATGTAAAACAAAGTCACAGCTCACAAAAGGGGTTTCCTGGACCTTCTGGAATGTTCTCATTGTCCTCCAGTCCTGTCTCCCGGGGCTCCCGCTTCTGGCGTGGTGGTGGCAGGGACTCCCCATACACTGTGCTCTGGGCATTCCTGAGGACACTCCGGGAGGCAGCTTTTATTATTCCCGGTGTTCAGATGAGAAACCTGGAGGCCACACATCTTGTAATTCTGCGGTCCCCAATCCCTGGGCTGAGGACTGGTACCTGTCTGTGACCTGTTAGGAACCGGGCTGCACACCAGGAGGTGAGCAGTGAGCAAGCAAGCTTCGTCTGTATTTATAGCCATCCCCGTGGCTCGCATCACTGCCTGACCTCCACCTCCTGTGCGATCAGCAGCGGCATTAGCTTCTCCTAGAAGTGCAAACTGTAAACTGCGCATGCGAGGGATCTAGGTTGCGGCTCCTTATGAGAACCTAATGCCTGATGATCCAAGGTGGAGCTGAGGCAGTGACGCTAGTGCTGGGGAGTGGCTGCAAATACAGCTTATCATTAGCAGAGAGGTTTGACTGCACAGAGACCCTAATAAATCAATTGCTTGCAGACTCATTTCAAAACCCGATCAGTTGAGTGGTAAGTGACAAGGTAATGATAATGAAGTGCAGAATAAATGTAATGCACTTGAATCATCCCCAAACCATCCCCACCCCTGGTCTGTGGAAAATTGTCTTCCATGAAACCTGTCCCTGGTGCCAAAAAGGTTGGGGACCACTGTTGTAACTGGCATGACTACTGACTGAGGGTTTAACCAGGTTCATCATTTCTGATGTCTGCAGAGCTGCCGCCTCAACGGGCTGCTTCTTCATAAGCAAAGCTAAAGTTGCCTGGTTAACCCTAACTTTGTAGTTTGGAGAACCAAACCCATGTAGGCTAGTGACAGATAGTAACAAGGTGACTGACAATTGCTATCCTATCAACAGGCTAGCCCGTCAGTCAGTTTATCAACATTCACTGAGCCTGCCACATAAAATCCCAGAGCTAGCCCTCCAGGCACCAGCCAGACATGGGAGGAACAGTGTTGGTGAAACCCTGAGAGCCTGGCGTTCTCCTGCACGCTCAGAGAGATGCCACAAGGCGATGTGTGATTGACAGCCCAATAAACGGCACGGTTACTAAATGCTCAGAAGTCAAGAGAAAAATCTGTGAGGGCTGCTTTGTGGAAGAGCTGGGACTCAGAGCTGGTCCAGAGTGGGGAGAAAGACACAAGACCACGAGGTACAAGCACGGAATTCTGTGCCCTTGCTCAAGTTCTCTGCAGCCCAGACGGGGACACTGCTCAGTTCTGCGCCATCAACCGCGTCTGGGAGGCTCGCAGCTGTCTGTTAAGCGTGCTACATCCCCTCCAAAAACAAACACAAAAGAAAACAAAAATCACAAACAACAATACCCAAACTCATTTCTGTTCAACTTTAGGACACAGATGACTTTTTTTTTTAAGTTAACAAATTTCTACTTTGCTTGGAAGAGCTTAACAGGAGATGGCCTTTCTTTACTCAAAAAGCTTCTGTGATGTCCCCATAATGAGTCAGCGCCTTGCCAGGCTCTGGGGACAGAAGGAATAAGACACAGATCTTGTTCTTTGGAAGCTTCTGGGCTAGATTGAGCAGACCTTAAAGGAAGACGAAAATTAAAAGTTCTAAAAATGCACACTGTGGATGGATTACAACACTGCAGCTAGGAACACCACCACTCCCCACCCCGACAATCGCCAGGCCTTTATGGGTTTCCAAGTGCCTGCGTGAACATGGGCCCTTTTGACGATGAAGACAAACCCTAAAAATGAATGAACCAGAGGTATTACAGACTGTAAGCAGAGCCACGATAAGCCATATCGTTCCAAGAGTGATGTATGGCGGACGGGATGGGGCAGTTTTCCGCGCTTTCGCTCCTCCTGATCTACAAAGTAACTCCACTCCTGGAATCCCACACAGGTAAATCCGGTGACCTGGGAAGGATGTTCATTGAAGAGTTGTTTGTTGTGGTGCCAGCAAGTTTGGGACCACGAGTGTCCATCCCTAGGAGAAGGGATATATAAAGAGTAGCAGGTGCACTTTGCTCCTGCCCGGATGAGGAGTTGGCGCACGCTCTCTGTCAAAGACCAGACACCATTTAGGCTTCGTGGGCCTCAGTGACAGGAGGCCGCGGTGACAATTACTCAGCTGTGCTGCAATATGAGAAGCGGCCACAGACAAGGCATGGATGAAGGGGTGCAGCTGAGCGCCGATAAAACTCTATTGACAAAAACAAATGGCCACCCAGATTGGACCCGGGAGCCAGAGTCTACTGACCACTGGCCCAGAACATTCCTTCCCCAGGTATCTTCCTGGTCTCTGTGCAAATGTTATCTCCTGAGAAAACCTCTCCCTGCCACACTCTGGACAGCACCCTCCATCGCTCTGCAGCCCTCTCCCCTCTCCGTTTTTGCAGCCTGGTCACTTCTGACCTATTCACCCATGTGCTCGGAGTCCATCCTCCCCCTTTGGAGCACAAAGAGATCTTTCTGTTTTGCTCATCACGCATGCCCAGCACTCAGTAGGTGCTCAGTGAACATCTGCTGGGTGAAGAGATACCCAGGTGCTGTGTCCATCGGTACCTGTTTCCCAACAATGTACAGTGTCCCACACTTTAGAGCGACAGAAGTCTCTAACAGGTCGGCCAGGAGGCTGCTCGCAAACCCACCCCACACAGATCTGAGGCTATGTTTGTTCCTTTCTTTCTTTCTAAATCTCCAGAGGAACAAGGCAGGGAAATGCTCCTTGGCTCCCGGTCCCAGGTCATCGTTCTGTGCCACCATTGAGACGATGCCGTGAGCCAACAGCATTTTCTCTGAGAATCTGTCGATCTCTTCAGAACATTCCACAGAGGACTTTAAGAGAGAGAGGGAAAGAGGGGAAAAAAAGAAGCCACTCCTGATAGCCCACCCTACATCCACCCACGGCCAGTGCCACTTCTCTTCGGGAGGCCGATGAGAGGATTTCTGTCAGCAGAGAATAATATCCACCTCTCTTCTTCTAGTGTTGTGGGTTCTTCCTCCCTGAACTCCAAAACCGGTCTCTCCGTGCTGACGTAGTGAAATCTGCCTTCCTAAACCTCAGGGCTTTTCAAGAAGCCAAAAACCTCAACCACGGCACAGCCCACACGACTTTGCAGAACAGATTATAATCCCCAGCCTCCCTTCCTTCCCTGTGAGTCACACAGCAGCTAATCTGCACTGGCGGGTTAGGAGTCCACTGTTCTGGAGCTCCCAGGAGAGAGAGAGATCACACAGGCTCGCTGGCTGCAGAAAGAAAGTCATCCCACCTAATCCGGGAAGGAAGGAACCAAACTGACGCTTTCCCCTAAAGCACGATCCAGCGGGACTTTAATCTGTGCTGTTCCCTGACCCCCGGGCCACTCATTCCTCTGCCTCCCTGCTCCTCGGGACGGGATGCAACCTACAGGAGCTCCACACAGCCTGGAAGTCCCTGGCCTCTCAGCCGTACTGCAAATTCTCGGCCACACTTTCTGTCCAACCGGTTCTGCCCTTTATTTTTCTTTCAGGGAGGATTATCGCCATGGCAATGTCCAGGTGACAGAGGCAGGAGGGGGAAGAAACCCACCTGTATTCCACCCTTAATCCCTTAAAGCCTGTCAGAAAGCAGCAGCCTCAGAAAACGAGAAACCTGGCCAGGGTTTCGTGTCCACCGCGGGACAGAATAAACTAGAAAACGGCCGAGCTGTGGCCGACAGGCGGCCCTCCACGAAGAAAACTCGGTCGGTCAAGTGTCCCCGAAGGCTTTGCAAATCGCCGCGCATGGGAGCTTTGCCTCATGCCCGTTTTCATGTTCAGAACGAGCGCAGCAGAAAGGAAACAGAAAGCAAAGTCCGTAGTTAGGAAAAGGGAAAGTGGTTTGCAAATGTGATTCAGATCACGCTGCAGGATCCGAGGATCGGCGGGGCGCTTGCGCCTCCTATCCGGGCAGCGCCGGTCATTTTTGCTGTTTGCTGTGCCCATGGTGTAGCCACCTGAGCAGCACCTCTACCCAGGGGTAGGCAGGGCGGACAGAACCAAACCCAGTTCCCAGGTATTAGCTTAGCACCCAGTCCACAGGGGCCTCTGCGTATGAGGAACTGGGAGGCCCCTAAAACTATGAGCACTCACAAAGAGCAGGAGGACATGAGGAATTCACCGGAAATCTGTGCTAGGATGAACCTCTAAGGTACCCACGGGGGCTGTCAACACGTGGCCACACCAAGGGACAGACAGACTTAATGAAACAATAAGTTTATAAATATGAACTTGTAACTATGGTTTGATCTTTTTAGGGAGGTCTATTTTGTTTTAAATAAGCCCGAGCTGGAAAACAGCTATACGACAAATGTCACGGATCTATGGGTTTCCCCAGCCAAACCACACCCCAGTTCCCGTGCCAGGCCACCAACCCGCATTTGAACCTGGTGTCGGCTCCCTGTTCTTCATTGAATTGTTAAGGAGTCGTACACGAGATTCTTGCTCTTCGTGGCTCAGCTATCCACCCAGACATGATATTTGAAAGGTTTTCATGTCCTTGCTAAGCCAGGAAGCCAAAGACAGGCCGAGAGCTTTCCAATGAGAGGCGGTAGGCAGGTGCTCCTCCTTCTCCTATGAAGTACCCATGTGGTAAGAAGGCCCAGTGGGCCCATTTAGCTGGAGGAAGTTGCCAGAGCCCCAAGGCTGACACCTGGGAGAAAGTCAGCAGCTTTCTGAAACCAACGAAAGGCGACCGGCCCCCTCTACCCACACAACCTGGGCGCACGTGCCCGATGAGGAGACGCTGCGGTTGAACAGGGAACGTTTCATGCGAATCACGGGTTTGGAGCAGGATTTCGTGGAGGGAGCTTCTTGGAGAAAAACGTTGGGATGGCTACAGACTGGTGAGCAAGCGGTCACAGAGCCGCCACCCCCCCTGGGAACGTGCGAGTGAGTGTCCTTGTCACCCTGGATAGACACAGAGTCAGTAGCTAATTAATGAGGTCCCAGGATGGAGGACACACAGCCTTGAACACACATACACACACAAGCACACGCACATGCATATACACACATGTACACGCACAAGCACATGCACAAGAAGGCTCAGAGCCCCATCTTCTTGGGCTGGGATTTTTCATCCTGAGAATCTTGGGTGTTACCCCATGGGAACAAGCTCCTCTGAAGCCACACGTGGTTGAAACTCCTCTCCCAGTGACAACGTAATGTCTCCCAGGCACTGGCTCCCTTGGGAATGTGTGAGTGGCTCCCCTGGGGCAAAAAGCAACTGCTTGGGGTGACTCACTCGCTCTCAGCACTGTCACCCATGGAGCCAGGCTTCGGTCCATTACTCAGCCTCCTCCCCGAGCTCGTTCCTGCAGCCGCCCCTCAGCCCAGCCCCTGCTGCTCCCGGGAGGGCCGCTGTGCCAGGATCTCTCCATCAGACCCGAGGCAGCACCAGTTGTTGTACGAGGAGCTGGAGTGGGATCAGGCCTGGGGCTCCGGTGGGCAGAGAGAGAAAGGCAAGGAAAGAATGCTCCCTCTGTTGACAAACAGGAAGCTCAGCTCCAGGGACACCCCACTCTGATTACTCCCCTCAACCACAGCTCCTAGCCTTTGCTTCTTCTGGGATCTGGGATACTGGACATTTGGGAGTCCTGACTGCCTTATAGCCTTTCTGGAACAGAGCGGAATGAGGCAGGGTATAAACAGACAAACACACGCATGACAGGAGAAATCAAACGTGAGCTTCCCAAGCAGTGCTGTCTTCACAAGCGGGCCCCACTTGCAGAAAGGAGGAGGGATGAGGGGTGGACACGTGTCACGCCCCCTTCCACTGCCCACCCCACCCCCAGACCAGCCCATTCGGCAGCCTGGGGTTCCCTGCTTAAGGGCCTTTTAGAGCACACACCCTCTACAGATCCCTATGGCCTGCTGTTCTGAAACTCAGAGTTTGCTTCTAAAAAACAGGCCTGAGCATCACTGTAGGGTTTTCAAAAAAAAAAATCAGACCCTATTTCTTCTTTACTTCTCTTATTTTAAAATACCAAAGATGCTTGATTTATCTTATTTTCTGATTGGGAGTGGGCTCTATTCCAGCTTCAAGCCCCACAATTTGTGTTCTCGGTGCCTATTTTTACCCTCTCTGTTTAATAATTAGTCATCAAGATCAGGGACTGGCAAACTTTTTCTGTAACAGGCCAGGGAGTAAATGTCTTCAGCTCTGTGGGCCGTGGGGTCTCCGTCAGAACTACTCAGCTCTGCCCTGGTCGCGTGAAAGCAGCCACAGATGGTTTGCGAACCAACAGGCACGGCTGAGTCCCAATAAAACTTTATTTACAGACAATGAAATTTAAATTTCATATAGTTTTCACATACACAAAATATTACTTTGATTTTTTTTTTTACCTTTTAATGTGAAAATGATTCTTAGTTTACAAGTTGTACAAAAAAAAACAGGTGGCAGGTTGGTTTTAGCCTGAAGGCTGTAGTTTGCCACCCGCCCTGGTCTAGAATCAAATATTTAAGAGCAAACCTTCAGAGAGTTCTCTCTTTTGAAAAGAAATATGATAATCATGATTACAGCTAGCACTTACTGAGCGCTTGTTCCATGAAAGGACTCGACATGGAAAACTTCTTTTCGTTCTCACGTTAACGTGGGTGGTAGGTAGGACACTGAAACTTACGAGAAGACAATTAACTCGCCAAGTTCACATGACAAGGATTTGAACCTGAACAGTGACTCCAGACAGAGACACAGGACGCATGTGCCTGGCATCCTTAAACAACAGACTACTGTACGTGGAGGAGCTGATGAAGGTGTCTGAGAAGCCACCCCTTGGGCTTTGTATGACTGATTCAGAAAAACCTCCCATCGGGCCACCTCGGAGGAGGGACACCCTCTGCCTTCCTGCACCAATTTCTCCTAAACATTTCCCCCAAGTGAAACACAGCTCAGGTGGACACCAGGAACAGTTTAGAATTGGGGCGAGGGAGGAGGATGGGTGCATTTTACAAACAGCCAGGTGCCGCCTTGGATGCTGGGTCACAGAAAGAATTGTGGTTAAGGGGCCAACTGCAGAGACGTGAGCCGAGGCTCACTATTTTCAGCTCTGGTGTCTGAACGGGCATACTGCCCCTGTCAATTGTCCCCCAGGGTCCCCAGAAGCAGGGTCCTGCCCCACTTGCTGCCCCCACAGCAGGCCTCTGCCTGCAGCCACTCTGCTCTTCCAAATAGTCCCCTGTTTCTGTCCCCTCCAGCCCTCCCCACTGCCAGCCTGCAGTCAGGCCTGGAAGCAAAACACCCCCGGAGCTGCAGTCTCCGGCCTGCCGCCACCCAGACAGAATGCCACTCAAACCGGGGACCCCCGGGGAAGAGAGCTGGGTGGCTGCTTTCAGTTCTTTTTAGGCCCGCTGCCCAATTTCTTTTCCATTCCGGGCACTGAGGCGCAACTGGGTAGAAGAGCACACTCGTTGGCTGCCTCTGGGCCCGCCACACCCGGTGGAAAGCCACGGACCCTGGATACAAACCGACCAAAGCAAGAAAACGCCATCTGCCAGAGCTGCCCTCCGCCCTCCAGACACGCATGCGGGTTTCCTAATCCTCAGGACTCCAGGAGAAGGAGGCCCGGCCCGCCACGGCGCTCCTAGAGAGGCCGACCGGGCGGGAGGCAAGTTTTTCATTATGTAAAACACTTGGCTGGGTCCTCTTTCTCTGCATCCTGCTAGCAATTTTGTATCCGGTTTGGGAATTCCAGGAACATCTGCAATTGTCTTTTGCCCAACCACACATGTGCAAGCTGCAGGGCTCGATCATGTTCCTACCTGCGGTGCCCTGCCATTAGCCCCGAACCGTGTGTGCATTCTCTCCTCGGCAGCAAAACATACAAAACCCTGGCCGGGAACCACACCTGCACGATTCCACCCCCTGCCTCGTCCTGCGGAGACCAGAGGCACAGAGACGAAGTCACCTTTCCAACGTTTGAGAAATGCCAGGGCAAAGAGGGCTTGTTTGAACAGTCCGAGTCCTCTAAGCAAACAGACAGCACGTTTTTAAGACAACACGCTGCCCTGGCCTCTCCCTCCGTGTTAGCCTTTGTATGGCAAGGCCAGGGGAGGCTGGGTGGAAAAGGTGAGGTGCAATCAAGTTCAAGACTCTCAGAAGAGGCGCTCGCTTGCTTTGGGTCTGTTTCAGGCGATGTGGTTGGCCTCAACTCAGATCAGAAGGTGACTCTTTGGAATATGAGCATCCAAACCACAAAAAAGATTGGTCACAGGAGTCAGCACCCTCTTCTTGCCCCTCTGGGCCTTGACTCTGGGGTGAAAAAGAGTGCCTACGATTGCTGCCTTCTTAACTAAATTAAGTGATGCGTGGAACGCTCTTGGAAGACTGAATGGTCCACGGTCCACACTTGACCAGTGGTTGTGGACGTTCGTTATTATCCGTCCTCATCCCTGTTGTAGAACTGTCCCTCCTCCTCTGCCACGCTGCACACTCTTGGCCTCCTCCCCCTGCCCTGGTCCCACTGCTCCTCCTGTGCTCTCCCACCCCACCCCCACCCGGCTCACCAGCCTCCACCCACCTCAGGGTTGCCGTCTTCTCCAGGAATCTGTCTCTCCTTAACGTCCTGGCTCTCCCACTATGGACCCAACCCAAGGCTACACCTTTTGCTGGGAGGGGATGCAAAGCCCCGGTCTCCCCAACATCCCTGGCACAGGTAATTAGGGAGTGTGACTGTCCCTGGGTCCGGCTCCACCTTTTGCTCCTACCTGTCTCGTAGCACCAATGACACTGTCTTGTCACTTCTTGTTTCATATGCTCATCTCCCAGCATGGCTGAGCAACCAGACCTCATGCACGCATCTATCCCCAGGCCCCGGTACTATCTGACGCGGAGAAGGAACCCAGACGATGTTGTTTATGTGAATAAAGCACCACCTCCGGACTTTCCACCTAACTCCGAACCCCCACCTCCAGTGGCCACGTAGACATCTTCCCAAGGACAAGACTCAGGCAATTCCGGGACCTCACCACACTCCCTCCTGCGCTCTCCATCTCAGCGTATTCATTACAGCCAGATCTACGCACTCAAGAAATGGGTGCCGAACACTTAGGGAGAGAATGACTACCCCGCCTGGCTGCGCTTGCATCTCTGACATCGTCTTGGCTGCACCCTCTCTTTCCTACATTCAGTCCCTGCATTGTCAATTCCACCTCCCCAATGTCACCTGCTTTCATCATCCCTGTCTCTGCCACTGTGGAGGCTCCAGCCTGGACCCCTGTCACTGCCCCTCCAGTCCACTGGCCAGCCCTGCTCACCTACCATCTCTCCCTCCCTAACCCGCTCCCAGGGGGCTGGGGCAAGGCAATCCCTAGCTCAGAGGCTTCCCACTCCCAGGCCTGGCAGCTGAGACCCTGTGCCTTGTTGGCCCCACTTGCCATTCTAACTCATCTCCTGCACTCCAGGCCCCCAGCCCCACCCAGCTACTTGCCAGTCCCAGGAAGCCCTGCCCAGATCCCCCCATGGCTCTCGCCTTCCACCTGAAATGGCAGTGTCTTCTTCCCCACTCCAGCTCCGCCATCAAAGCTGGCCAGCCTTCAGGGCCTCCTCAAAACTCCTCTCTGACAACTTGCCATGTTTCCCCCCAAGACACTGTTGCCACGTTCCTGCACTGGAGTCTGCGGCATTGCTGACCCAGGGCTCAGACACAACGCTCTACGCTCTGCTTCTCTGCCAACGCCCTGAAGGTAGGGAGCAGACCTTGAACTTTTGAGCCTGGAAGAAACCCTTTGCACATAGCAGGAGCTCATATATTACGAGCATATATTTATATATGAGTACATAGAAATATACTCTCCCTGTCCTCACACGGTCACCGCTGGAATAACCTCTAAACGATTTACCAGGGACCATTTGACAAGCCACCAGGCTCACGTTGGCTCACATCAAGTAGGACTCATCCTGCTTTAGAGTTGGGAGAGAACTTAGGGGGCATCTAGTTGGGTGGTTTGCAGTGTATCCTCCGGAGGCGTCCCCGTGGGGCTTTGGGGAGGGGGGCAACCCTCTCGGACGCTCCAATCCCCTCAGCTGCCCCATTCAACCATCCCGCATTTTTGGCTTTCATGAGAGATTTTGTTTACGCAAAGGGGTAAGTGGTTACAATTTTTTTTAAACCACTAATGTACTCCAACCAGTTCACCTTAAATAAGAGATAAGTGCAGCCCAGAGAGGGGACATGACTTGCCCAAGGTCACACAGCTGAGGGGGAGGGGGTGGTCTCCCTCCAGATCGGCCAATGCAGCTGCACCTGCCAGATACACCCACGCTGCCGAGGGGCCCTGCAGCACACAGAAGAGGAGGACCTGCACACGCCCGGGGTCAGCCCGGTTCCAGCCACGGGTTCCATCCTCTTCCTCATTTCCTTCGGGCAGCAATCCAAGTCTTCCTCTGAGGCAAAGGAGTCTCGGCCTCAGCGGTCTTCAGGGACCAGGTGGAAACAGAAATGAACGAAGCCGGCTGGGCATTAGAATGAATCAGAAGGTGAGAGAAACTGCGACAAACCCAGAGAGCTGGCACTTCCCAGCCCCTGAAGTCTGTGGCCAAGGCAGAATGTTGACTCCGTAGCCCTCCACGGGCCCACTTTTCCGGCAAAGCCAGAGATCCAGAATTTCCCATGAAATATCCACAGTTGAAACACTGGCAGCTAACTCGAGCCATTTTAGCACAAGGTATAAGTAAAAAATAAACACACCCGTACCCATGCCTCAAGGCTGTCGGTTTGTGGATCCTGCCCCTGAGGAATGCCTTTCTGGTTGAAAGATCACTTAACAAGACAAAGAGAAGCAAGGTCTGGGATCCTGACGTATGATGAACTCTGAGTCCCAAAGACGCTCTCTGGAATAAAATGTAACTTCTAAAAGTGAGGCGATGCCAGACAACCTACAAAAACCCCGTTCTCGTACCCACGGTGCCCACGCAGCAGGTCGGGGTAGAGGGCATTCCGGGGGAAGACAGACAGTAGAAACAAACCAGTCGTGTTTTTCTAATAAAACTCTCAAAGTGCTCTCCTTAGTAACTGCCATTCTGATTTTAGGGGGATAATGACAAAAATAAATTCAAGAGAGAAGCCCTCTCTCCGTGTGCAGCTCGAAGCCGCTCTCCGATGGAACATCCTAAAATTCAGACAGTCGTAAGTAGGAGAAGTGACCCCATTTATCAGGGCCAGCCCATCTCCCACTTCGCCTCGCATCCCGCCCATAAAACAAGATGATTTACAGACACGCAGGGAGGGCCCTCTCGCTTCCCCTCCGCAGAATTTATTTCTCTTTAATGGGCTGCCATGCTTCTCCCTGCTAATCTCTCCCTCCCCTCCACCCTCTCCGGCCTCTGCTCTCTCCTTGCGCGCCCGTCAGGCTGGCAGAACGATACTGGCCCGGCAAAACAACTTCAGAACAAAAGAAACAAGCCAGGTTGGCAGAAGGAGGGAAAGTCTCCTTCAGGCTGAAGGGGCTGGCCTGGCAGATGTGGGGTTTCCTAGGCCCTCACCTGGCTTTTATTGGGGAAAGAAACTTATTAAAAGGAATAATCCTGCCTTTGGTGAGGAGGAGGAACTACGCAGCACGCAGTGGTGGCAGGGGCCGGGCCGGGAGAGCGGATTCCCATAAGGGAGGCACAGATGATTTATGCTCCTTGCACACAGCTCCGGGACTAATGGGGCCGGGGGCTGTAATTAGACAGCCACCAAAGTGACTCTGGATTCCTACCCTTCCCTGCTCCCAGCCCATCCCTGTCTTCACCGATAAGCCATTGCCCTGAAGCCTGGAGGCAAGAGGTTAGAGAGCGAGAGAGGAGCTTCAGAGTCACAAACATGCCTGTTAATGAAGGCCCCTGCCTCAGGCTACGGGCAGGTCTCCTCTGGGGGAAGAATACAAAATCCATCAGTACGATTCATAGAAAACCCCTTGCTTGCCATTCTTCACAAAATTCCTTCATTAGCTCATTCGATCCTTGCAATAACTCCTGCTAGGTCAGTATGATTCTACTTTATGAATGAGGAACTAACCCAGAGAGGTTCAGTGACTTGCCTCAGGTCACACAGCTACCTAGTGACAGATCTTCCTGCTCCACGTCTAGAATTATTCCTATTTAATTACACCTACTACAGTTGTGTAGGGTCAGGAGACCAGGTAAGGGGAACCAAAAAAAAAAAAAAAGAAAGAAATTATAAAAGAGAAAAAAATGCAATATTCATGGTTAAAATGAAAGATGTAAAGGTCAAATTGAATTTTCCAAAGTCCATCTCAGATAACACTGGGACAGAAACAGCCAAGCATGTATCCTGCTAAGTCACATTTTTCTTCTCAAGAAGAGAGATTTTTTTTTTCCTCCCTCAGCATCCCAGAATTATGTTCTCTCTCTTCCCTTCAGGCCCCAAATGCCTTTTAATCTTCGCAACAACTCTACAAGGAGGAGAGGCTTGGGGCAGGACTGTCAGGCATGACGGACTCCAGATCGCCCGTAACTTCATCAGAAACCCTCCTCGCAAACTCCCCAGTGGCCAAGGAGCCCAGATGGCTCCTCTGGGAGGAGTTTTCTCTGAGTGAGGCCGAGACAAAGTCAAGACTGTACAGTGGACTTCAGGCTCCAGACCCCCAGCTGCTCAGAAGGCAGGGTCTCCACGGACAGGGTCTGTGTGCTGCCGCACTTGGACTTGGGACGTAGGCACCCTGCTAGACGGACACCTGGGGCCACTGACCTGAGTCTGCGGGAGGGGAAACGAGCATCTGTGGAGAGTACCGGCTAACGCGAACTGTGAGAGGCTCACGGTGCCAGCAAGGGCCTGTGTGAAGACAGCACTGAGACCAGACGGCCGGGCAAAGGGACTCCGCCCACCTTAAGTAAACTTGAAGGTCAACCCATACCCCAGGCTTGGTAGACCAGTACGATGCTGGTGTCTCTGTCTCTCTTTTCCTCTTTTTCTATTTCTCTCCAGGGACTTCCATGCAAATATGTTGACTGGCTCTGACTCCACTAAGAGCAATAGGGAATTCCAAGTCTTCACCGTTACCTGGTCCACACAGGGCAACTTCCTTGCAAAATCAGGAAAGACTGTGTCATTATTTTAGCCTTGAGGACCTTACCCGAGCTTCACTCGCATGGAGTCGAAGGCTTTGGGGAGAACAAGGTGAGACCCTTACCTGGGGAGCACACCTCCTCCCTCAAACAGTTACAAAGCTATGACATCCAGCTCCGGTCCTCTCCCTCCTGGGGTGACTACCCCCTCCTCAGGTACTCAGCCTGGATCCAGGTGTTGTCCTTAGCTGGTTGTCCACAAAGCCCTGGAAGGTGTTAAGCCATAAGTGAGGTAGTAATGTAATCATTTATAGGTGGAAGTGTGGCTGATCCCTCCAGGGGCTTCTGCAATTAAGGGAAGGTTCTTTTTGAGAGAAAAATCTTGCAAATTCAAAGAAAAGGTGCTTTGATGCAGGGTTTCCTGATCTTGGCACAAGTGACATTTTAGGTTGGATCATTCTTTGTTGGGGGGGCCGGCCTGTGCATTGTAGGAGGTTTAGCAGCGTCCCTGGCCTCTACCCAGTAGATGTCCAGACTGACCGCCCTTCTTGCCCCCAAAGTTGTAGCAACTGAAAAATGTTTCCAGACGCTGCCACACGTCTCCTGGAGGGCAGCACTGTCCCTGGTTGAGACCCATGAGCTAATGTCAGAGACGGGGGAAGAACTTAGATCAGGGGGAAGAACTTAGACCCATTTCTGAGGCCCCATCAGATCATACCACCCAGGCCGCTGCCTACGCAGCCTCGCCCGCAGGACTCCATCACAGGGCATTCTGGAAATCTCGAGGGGACCAGCAGAGGGAACAAAATAGCTTTCTGCTTCAAAAGAAAAGCCAAGGCAAAGCCAGATTTCCAGAGTTCTCAGTCCCCTGCAGGGGCAAGCAAAGGATACCACGGAAGTGAAATCTAAACGCAAACGTTCCGGAGAAATCCAGGGCCTCTCCTAGAGTCTTTGGCTCCTAAGGGAGATGACTGTCCCCTTGCTGTCTTGGTTTGGACCCTTCTTTACCCACCAACGTTAACTCCGCCTCTCCCAGTACGACCCTCTGCCCCTCTACGGAAAATCTCCTGATGCTTCTTGCCAGTCTAAGGGGGAAAGAGAGAAACCCACTAACCCCCAAAGACCTAAGCTGGTTTTTGTTTACCTGGGCAGGTGTCAGTGAGGCCCCTGAAACTCCCTGACTTTGGAGTCCGGAGGGGACCCTCATTAAGATGCAGAGAAAACCGGAGAGGAGCAAGGGGTGGGTGGGGCTGATTAACCGAGAAACGCAGCCAGGCCCTGTTTGAATGCGCTGCCCAGCGGAATGCAGAGCCCTTTTTTGTGTGCTCATTCGTTTGAAACAAAAGCGAATAGAGTGCACGACAAAGGGCCGGGGGAGGGGAGCGGGGCAGCCAATGGGCTCCCGTGAGCAGGCGCTGGGGGTGGGGGGACAGGGAGGCCCCGCAGTGGCAGGCCCTGCTCAGGGCAGTCCTGGGCATTTGCGGACGAAATCTTTTTCGCGAAGTCCTTAAGGTCATTTTTCATTCCCATTCTACAACGACTAGTTTATCTCCAAAATGCAATCGCTTAAACTTCCCCTCCAGACCTGCCCTGTCCAGTACAGAAGCCTCTAGTCCAAACTGAGATGTGCTGTTAAGAATAAAATAGACATCGGATTTTCTAGACTTCATAGGGGGAAAAAACCCCACGTATATTATCTCACTAATGATAAGATTGGGGATATATTGGGATATGTATAAAATATGTAATTAAAATTGATTTCATCTGCTTCCTTTGTCCTTTCAATGTGGCTGCCAGAAAGTTGAAAATCACCTGCCCGGCTCCTGTTTTATTTCTCCTGGACAGCACGGCTGTAGGACAGCGGTTCTAGTAGCTGTTCTCTCCCTCCTGCCCTCTCTCCTTCTTGTCCTTGCAGGCCCACCTCAGATTGTCTGGACCCTTTTTAAGAGTACATCAACCTTCATTCATCTGCCAAAGACATTTTAGGTGCCTTCCACACACAAAGCACTAAGCTGACGTCTGCGGGAGACCACAAAACGAATCAGACTCCAGGACAGAAGGCCCAGGCTCTGAAGGACCTGACACCGCCCCTTAATCAGAGAGGTCGAGAGAGCCGGTGGCCCCAGGAGAGCCACCAACTTGGAAACTGCAAAGCCTTCTCCCAGGCCTGGCTGCCGGGTTGGGCTGGTTCCAGCGAAGCTTCATTTTCACCTTCTGCACAGAAGTGGCTTTTCTGGTTCTGCTTATCTGCCTGGTGACGCTAACCCTGCCACCTGTTGTCCTTCTAGAGATGACAGCTTTCTTTTTTCCTTCCCTGTCTGACACAAAGAGAGAGTCAAGCCTGTCTGAGGAGATGGGTTGCAGGTCCAAGCCCCCGAGCGAGCCCCGGGCCTGGCCTTTGGCTTTGGTTTGTGGCAGGCCCAGAAAGAGAGCAGAGGGAAGGGGTTGGGAGAGGCACTCATCATCCCAACCCACTGCATGGACTTTGGAGATTATTTTTCATCCAAAAGTCCAATTTAAATATATCAGCGTCAGTACAGTCTAGACCCCCTCACCCCCACCCCAGGGGGGTATCTGGGGCCTCTGGAGACATTTTTGGTTGTCACAACTGGAGGGGTGGGATGTCACTGGCACCCAGTGGGTAGAGGCCAGGATGCTGCCAAACATCCCACAATGCACGGGACAGCCCCCACAAAAGCGAATTATCCAGCTCGGAATGTCCACGGTGGTGAGGCTGCAGAACTCGCAACTACCACCACCGCCAAGCCAGAGCTTGCTCGACTCTCTGGCATGAAGGAGCATCCATCCTCCCTCAACGCCACCTCCCAGCACACCTGGGAGTGGATCCAGGAAAACCTGAAGGATCAGGGCAAGAAGAACAACTGGAAGAAGAAAAACAGTACAAACATGATTAAATAAATTAGCCCCGCTAATTACCAAGTGTCGAACTTAGCACCTGGAGCAACAGCTGGCGTTGCACAGAATTGAGCAAACATCAGCCCAACTCAGGCAGGCTCTGGGCGTGCTGACTTGCTCCTCTCTGCCTTCTCCTGGCAGAAGACTAGAGTAAGGAAAGACGAAGCAGCGAAGTCTTAGAGCAGAGTGGCCGCCCTCTGGAGGGGGGTTCAAGGCCACGGCCACCTCGGGCACACCTGAGCACCCCACTGGAGATGTTCTCAGAAGAGATCATTGCTCAGGGCAGTAACACCTCCTCCGGGGCAAGCTGCTGACTTCTGCAGACACCTCCGTGGGGAAGTCCATGGCAGTCTCCTGCCTCTGTGAGTATCACTGAGCATGTGCTTGCGAAATAGCAGAGAGAACATTACTACCCTTCTCCCCAGCCTCTGCGTCAGCACCTTCTCTGCACTCTGTTCCTCTGGCCTCACTGTTTGCAAGTTCTCAACTCCAGAAGACCTGCCATTCGTTCAACCAGGTGCTTCCACAGAGACCCGCATCCCTGCGTCTTCCTGCTGTGATGTCCCTGCTGGGAAGCAGCACTAAGGCTGCCCCTGTGAAGTCTAACCAGAAGCCCACCGGGCTGGCAGCCTCACCAGGCCACGTCACCATGGTGCGGGAGCCAGACCCTGCTGCTTCCTCTCTGTCACCCCTCACTGCAGCTGCGTCACAACCACGGGGCTGCAGGGGACGTCCTCCAGGGCTCCGCTCAGGGGTCGCATTTAATTTTGATTTAAAACCTGCTGGTGAAGTGACTCTCCCAGATTTCGTATTTTACTCAGTTGAAGGGTGGCCCCCGAAAGATATGTCCCCATCCTAACCCTGAGAACCTATGAATATGTCCCTATGAGGAAACAGGTCTTTGCAAACGCAATTACAGATCTCAGGATGAGATCACCCTGGGTTACCCAGGAAGGCCCTAGATCCAGCTACAGGTGTCCTCCTAAGAGACAGAAGAGGAGAAGACAGACACCCAGGAGAGGCCAGTGGACACTGGAGAGATGCTGCCACAAGCCAAAGGATGACTCGGGCCACCAGACGGCAGAAGAGGCGAGGAAGGATTCTTCCCTGGCGCCTTTGGCGGGAGCACAGCCCTGCCGACACCCTGACGTCAGACATCTGGCCTCCGGAACTGTGAGTGGATAAATTCCTGCTGTTTTAAGCCACCTACTTGGTGGCAATTTGTTCCAGAGGCCATTAGGAAACTAATGTTAACATACACACATTCAATCTTACTCCCAGTCACGTGGCCCGTGAACACAGCTTATTTAGCATAAAAACATGGAACTCTCTGAGCTTGAGTTACCTATTCATTCATTCCCACTTCTAATAGACACCTCCGCTGCCCTAATATCACCTCCTCGTGGGATCTCCACAATGACCCTACTCACCCCTCTACACGTCCCTCTGTAGCCTCTTTACTGTGATTTATTTTTCTTCATGTCCTTACTGCTCCCCAAATTACATGTCTGTATCTTGGATGTTACCTGTCTCTCCCATCTGAATACATGCTCTTTAAGGGCAAGAGCATGTTCCACCCACTTGCTGCTAAAACTCCGGCGAGGAGAATGCCTAGCACATGATCAGCTGCTAAAAATATATGGTTGGAATGAATGAAGTCATAGTCCTTATTTTCTAAAGCAGAGATAGAATATTCTGGAGCATTTTTTGTAAATAAAAAACTCTCCCTGCATCTTCTCTTCGGGTGACCAAGGACTTGCACACATACCACACTGGCTCCGTGAACAAAAAGTGTATCATGATTTTCTTTTGGGAAAAAACGGGATTTTTCTATGAAGGGAAATTCCTGTGCTCCTGGTGGATAAATAAAGGACACTGCCGAAAATGCCCCTAAATTTTTAACAAGTGTTTTAACATAGCTTTTTGCATCTGCCATTTCTAGCGCCTTCCTCAAGAAACACAAATTGAGATGCACCGTGGGTGACGACTGGGGGGACAGAGGGTTCCTCAATGCGCTGACGTCAGACCGCTGCTCGCCGGAGCGGCCAAGCGCCAGGTGGCCGGCCAACGCCGGGCGTGCAACGTTCCCGCACCTGAGGACACTCAGGACATTGCCAGCACAATGACAAGATACCGCGAGACCTCTTCTTTAGGGACTCTGGATTGGAGGACCCTCTGCTAGAGGAATGACACCTTTAGCCAGTGGGTAGGTGGAGTTCAGCTCAGCCCAGATGAGCTCAACGGACCCCTAATAACCGGCCATAGAGCATGCTCTGGTCTTTCCAGAAGGTATAAACGGGGCCCTCCTTCTTCCCTCTCTTTCCAGCCTTTGATGTGCCCGGAACATCATGGAGCTTTCTCAGGTTGGGATAATAAGTAAACAGAAATCCTTAAGGTTTTGATGCAGGGGACATTGACAGGAGGAAAAAAAAAATTGGAGTAACAGGAGAATCTCAAAATGCTCAAGAGCCTTTTTCCTTCCAAAGAAAGCCAACAACATGTACTTCAGTCTGCATTTGTTTGGAGTGCTTACAAAACTAGTGTGGACGGTGGCTCTTTTTCTTGGGCTTTCACAATTGAAAACAGCCAACTCACCATTTTGTTGCCCTGGCCTGACAACCCTGCCTGAAAAGCGAGAGAGAAAGGAACAAGACGTGCCCATCCCCGCGGGGACGGGAGGCCCCCTAAGTGGAGTCCATTGTGACAGATTCTGATTTAGACTTTGAGGCTCCGATAGACACGGAACAGCCATTTCTAGCAAAATTTCCGCCTGCCCTGGCACTGTTTGGTGTCATCTCTGTCTTCCCAAGACGCTTCAGATGTTTCTCTTCCCCGATTTCCCTGACACCTAAGACATTCGTTCTCAAGCATCTGAATCTCACAGCCTCTTCTGAGGAGCCCGCTCACAGCCCAGATTGTTCCTAGAGCCCCAGAACTCCCAGATGCCACCCTGCAATGCCTGTGCCCTGGGAAAGAATGGGTGTGGCTGAGCATGCTGGGTCTCTTCCACCAGGTTCTCCCAAACCCCACGAAGAATGCGTCAATGTTTTTAGGTACCCCAGGGGTATTTCTCCTCTGATCATTTCTCATCATGAGCATACCAGAACGCGGACAGGACCACCGCATAGTCACGCCCCTCATGTCAACTCAGCTCCCTCTCATAGACAGCTCTTTCCTACAAAAGCCACCATAAGGCCAGTGAAGAGAAGCCCCACCTTGCCCCCCAGCACCCAGGGATGCCTGGCGTGAGCGAGACGCCAGGACCACAGAGCTGACCACCCCTCAACACTGTGAGTCACACACAGCCACTCCCCAGGGTCACCTTCTGCCAGCCAGACACACAGGAGGCCTGAGGTTAATGAATGCAGGACACAAGGAAAACGATCAGATATTTTCGGGCAAGCTTTTGACCAGTCTTACACGTTGGGAGTGATGCCTGACTCTTTCTCCCATTATTTATCTACACAGTCTATAAATCCCCCATTCACCCTTGGACTTGTATTCTGTAGCTTCCCTTCTCTCCTACTGGTTAGAATATGATAACAGCATTAATGAGAATTAAAATCGCCATTTACTAAGCACTTACTATGTGCCAGGCAGATGCTTCAGTAGCAGGTGGGGGGTCATATCATCCTGATTTGACTGACGGGAAAGGGAGGGCCTGAGGGGTTAACCATCTTGCCCGAGGCTCACAGCTGGCCAGTGGTGTCCAAGGACAAGTCCGTCTGCCTCCCGAGCCCCAGTGAGGGGAAGGGTTGCGAGAAGAATAGGCTTTGCTCAGGGGTGTTCCTCAGTGAGCTCCCCCTGCAAATAACGACCTGTGCGACAAGGCTGCACGATCTTCCCCCCTTAACCAGACCCCCAGCACCTCAAACTCACCCTCCCATCAAATCCTTAGGAGGTGGCCACGTGTCCCATCATGAAAAGCAGAGGGAAGTGGGAAAAGCACGCCCCGCCCCCACTGCTGACCTGCTGTGTGATCTCGTACGCGACGACCACATCAGTCCTTGTCCACTGGAAATCCGGATGCTGGCTCCCGCCCTCCACACGGGCCACCACGGCTGTGGATCTGTCACTGCCCGTTCCCTAGCTGTCCTCTCCTCACCTTTTCCACTGCTGGCGGGCAACCTCGCTCAGGTTCTCACATCTCACGTTTGCACCGCTGCAACCGTCTCTTCTCCGTTTCCCTCCGTCTCTTCTCTCTTTCCTCCCATTCCCTTCGCCTCTGGCCACGGTCTGCTGTGTCCACACCCCACTGAACCGCTGCACACACACACACACACACACACACACACACACACTTCACTTAAGAATGTCCTTGATGCAGTAAACATTGTTAATTTTATTAAACCTTGATCCTTGAGCATATGTCTTATTTAATATTCTGTATCACAAAACGGGAAGTGTGCAGAGAGCATTTCTGGCACACAGCGGGATACCATGCTCGTCCGAAGGGAAGGCACGTAAGGAGCGTTGAGTTGCCAGCAAAACTAGCTGTGTTTTTCCCTGAATACCATTTTGCCTTGAAAGAACAACTGGCCGACGAATTGTGGGTGTTCACACTTGGGCATCTGGCAGCCATTTCCTTGAGAGTGAGTGAAAGAAGCCTGTCATCTCAAGGGGAATAATAATTGTAACCAATGAAACAATGTGAGCTTCAATCCAGAATCAGAATTTTAGAAAACTTGTATTCGTCACCAGGAGCCTGACAGCTTCCCAGTACTGAGAGATCTTTCTAATAGTGGGACGGTGATATTAAAGAACGTGATTCTTTGACTTTATAAAATGAAACGTGTCTATATTTGGAAGAGCTACATAACTTAGAGAATCAACATTTTCCAAATGACCAATAAATGATGTTTCAAAATCTGGCATGGGTGAAAAAGATCCATTCAAAGTGCAAGGTTGACCAATAAATATTAATGGAACAGAATAAGAAAGTTCTTTAACATGGTTTCTAATTTACATTGCAACTAACTTTTTAAAAACTGCCACTTGCCAAATTTTGGTGAAATATAAAAAAAGAATACACACAAGTATCTGAAAAGGCTGTGAATATACTCCTCCTCCTTCTTCCAAATACGTATCTTGTTGAGGCTGGATTTTCTTCATATGCTTTACAACGTATGTCTCTATAGGCTACATGCAGATTTGAGGCAGATTTGAGAATCCAACTATTTTCTACTAATCCAGACAATATAGAGTTTAACAACAATACAAAAAGCGCCACTCTTCTCACTAATTTTTGTTTTAGAAAATGTAGTTATTTTTCATAAAAATATTAATGTTAAACATGCAATGGGTTTGTCATTATTTTAAAATAAATATATTTTTAATTTTTCAATTTTAATTTCTAATATAATAAAAATCAGTAGTTATAACTCAAATAAAAAAACTCTTTGGGGTGCTCAATAATTGAAAAGTGTATAGATAAGTTCTGAGATGAAATGTTTGAGAATCACCATTGTAGAATAGTATTTAACAACTAAAGGAAATACAGGGTATTGCTAAGTAGGGGAAAAACAGATCGTAAAAGACTATGATGAATACAGGTGATCTTATTTTATTTTCCTCTTTGAATTTTTCCTCTATTTGTAATTTTCTATGAATACACAGTGCATAGGTGAGTAGGTAAATAAATGCTTTAAAAATTATTTCAGGCCTTCCCCCTCCTCAAACTCTCTCAAAAAAACCCATAGACAGTGTCTGACACACAGTAAGTGCTTAGCTGCTCTTCCAAATGGCCTGAAAAAGTTTCTCACACACAGCAATGATTAATTGGCTAAGCATTGGTGTTGTCTCCCTGCCATGTTGTAGGCAGGTTTGTTTGCTTAACAAAAAGCCTCAGACTTTAAAACATAAGCATATATATATATATATATATAAATACTTTAAAGCATGAAATGTATATTTTTAAAAAATATTTTAATCCTAGCACTCTGGGAGGCCGAGGCGGGCGGCTCGCTCAAGGTCAGGAGTTCAAAACCAGCCTGAGCTAGAGCGAGACCCCGTCTCTACTAAAATAGAAAGAAATTAATTGGCCAAATAACAATATATAGAAAAAAATAGCCCAGCATGGTGGCTCATGCCTGTAGTCCCAGCTACTCGGGAGGCTGAGGCAGGAGGATCACTTGAGCCCAGGAGTTTGAGGTTGCTGTGAGCTAGGCTGACGCCACAGCACTCTAGCCCGGGCAACAAAGTGAGACTTTGTCTCAAAAAATAAATAAATAAATAAACAAATAAAATAAAAAAATATTTAAAAGTGTACATATAAATATATAAAGTATGTGGTATATAGATTATATACACAACTATAGTATTTAAGCAACGCTTACATTTAATATTGTTTTCCACGATGCAAAGAACAACATCTAGAGTATATTTTAGGCTTAGGTGTAGAATAACGTAGATTCCTGAAATGAGATCTATTTTCTTCTGGGCAGTGGAGGAGCTATTAAATTCTCAAACAACATCAACATACGATCATTTCAATAATCACATTCGGAAAAAAAAAACCATGGGAGAAGGTGGAAGAGTAATAAAACTAAACCCAGGTTGGGAGTGAGGGGGTCTCCACTTCCACAAGAAGAGTGAGAACTGAGCCTTGTATTTGTTTCCCTTCTGTGAACAGGAAAAATAATCATTAATAGCAATGCTCCCATGTCATTAGAAGATGCTAAGAAAAGAGTAACTTGTAAAAAAGAAAGCCTGCCTGGTCTTTGGTCACCCTGTGCGCGCTGGGTGGCCTTGAGTGGCCAACTCCGCGATTTCTGTTTCTGCAGCCGTAAAAAGACGCTAATGAGCACCCCAGAGGGGCAGTGAGGACCAGCATGCTGAAGACCAAGGCGGCTGGTTCTGAAGAATTTCTGGAATGGGCATCCCAGATTTCGGCAGCTCCAGAGACCTGCGGCCTGGCACCGAGGAGGGGTGACTCCGAAACTACGCTCCCTCCTTCACGGAGAACCCCCAGAAGGCCAGTTCCGAAAACCATCCTTGTTGACACGCAAGTGGCCAGAGCAGCCAGTGCTGTGTCCCTGGGGCCCAGCATCGCAGCCCCGAGGCTGTTTCCCGGTCAGACCCAAGCACACAGACCCCTTATGAGGTGTTCCCCCCGCCACCTCCCCGGCGGCTCTGGCAGGTCGACATTGCTCCCCTTAGGCTGCATAATTAGCGGGCTTCAAGCCGCCATGCCTGGTATGCTGTGGTTGCCCACTCCCAAACACAGCCCTGGAGCCCCCTCCTCACCGGCGCCACCTCTGCCGCCAGTGCACACATGTCCCCACCCTTCCTCCCCCCGGCCCCTCCTCGCCACGGTGGGTCCCCACACAGCAGCTCCGGGGCTGCCACCGCCCCCGCACACTGACACTTTTCCTAATCCGCTGGCAAACGCAGAGTGAGTCTACAGAGCCCTGCTGTCACCACCTGCGAGCCAAACTTAGTCTCAACTCATTTAGAGACTTTCCAAGCTATGGTGGGAAAAAGAAAAACGCAGAAAGCTCAGACTAATCCTTATCTATCATCTAGATCCTGTCCTCTCCATTCCATTTTACCAGCCCACCCCCCCCCCCAAATCACCAACTCCACTATTGGAAGGTAAAGTCTTAAGAGGTCATTCAGTCTATCCCCCTGCCTTTGGGTCTGGCTGATGCCACAGCCTCCTCCGTCACATACATGGGTATGGGCTGTTGACCAACTCACACCTTCGCCTTGACAAGTAACGTCAAGCACACAACCAAACACTACCTATACCTGTCTCCATGCTAACTGGGGACACTGCCCCCGGCCACACGGACGCCTTCCTCTTTGCCACCCGCACCATCGCGATGCCCTCTTCAAGTCAGCCTGGCAAGGGCAAGACAGCACACATCAGTGGGTGAGTTTTCCATTTTAAAGAACAGGGACAAGAGAAGTACGCCCTTTGTGTCCGAAAGTTTACTTGCAGCTTCAGCAGGCAAAAGGATTTTTTTTTAATATAATAAAAAAAAAAAGTTATATGACTTTAATTAAATGCACTTATTAAAAGGGTGAAATATTTGGAGAGGCTGTTTTTGCGCTGGAGGCACATTTTCCAGCACGCTGTAGAGCGTCTGCATCCGCCCGCTCTAGGCAATTTTTAATGCACAAATAAATCCGCACCTGACGTGCTGACAGATTATTATGCAGTGTGGCAGCCAACAAAAGTAAACACAGGGGCAAGTTTTAACCTCTTGCAGTCACAGCGCTTTCCCTGCTGGGCCCGGCTCAGGTGTACAGGGCTGCTGGCAAACCCCTGTCTCCTTAGTCAGGCATCTTCCTGTCCCAGAGCCCGTCCCTGGGAGCAGGAGGCTGCTTCAGCCTGTCTGGAGTGTGGCGTGAGCAACGGGACAGGAGACCAAGGGAGGGGACAGAGGGGAAGATGAGCAGCACGTTGCGGTCCCCGAGCACCCTGCTTCCATCCTGTTTACACTGCGGCCACACGATCCACAAGCGTCTGCTCTCCGTTTAGCAGAGCTGGCTGCGCAGATGGAGAGCCCGGCCAGGTGTCTCTCCCAGCTCTGCCCAACATGAAAGAGGACAGTTACTAGAGAGCTAAAGGGGCATCGGGCAGTTTCCGTACTTTGGACCTTTAATTATGGAAGCGCAAATTAGTATACAGTTAAGGCATTTATGGAAACCAAATTGCAGAACTGCTCGTCTCCTGCTGCTCGGGTTAGATGGGGCTTGCAAAGTGACACTCCTGGAAATGCACACGTTGCAGCCGTCAGAGGTTTCGGCTGTCCTTGCCTGGCCCATGCGATGTGGCCGCGTGGGTTCATTTGTCCTGCAACCTTTAATACGTTTTCTCATATCGTCTCCAAATCCTCCAGGGTCCGGATCACTAATCCATCGATGACCACCACTGATGTGAACCTGTGCTGTGTTGCTAACAGCTCTCTGTACTTCATCACTGTTAACTTTCTCAACAATGTTCAGTTTACAGATGGGGAAAATGATGCTTAGAAAGAGGGTGTTATGTTGCCCAAGGAATCCATCACGTGGGCCAGAATAAAAGCTCATATACAAAAAAGCAACCACATGAACCCATCACAAAACAGAACATTCTTAATTCAAATATAGAGGAGATTCATTATGACCACTGAAGAAATATTCTTGTTTTTTTCTCTATGGGTAAGATTGGGGATAAATATATTTATTTTTAAAACAACAAGAAAGATTTGGCACAATGAAATGTGATCAAATAAACACAGAAAATTCCTGCAGCGGGTGAAAGCCTGGGCTAGGTGACCTTCAAGTACCCTGCCAACACATCTCTCCGCTGAACTCACTGCTCTGACACTGGCACCCGCCCCTCCACCCCTAGAATTTTGGGAAGAAGCTTTGGGACTGGCCGTATGTTAGCAATTGTATTCCATCTCTTCATGGCACTCGGATTAAATGCCCCTTCCGTGTTGGCTGGGAAGGAGTTTGAGTCGTGGCAAGGAAAGGAGAAAAGAGTTTAGCCATCGGATTCCCTCTGTCGGCGCACTTTCCTCCTGCCCTGGGAAAGGCCAGCAAGATTCTGATCATCGCACCTTGTAAACTTCTCCCACCAACAGCCAGGAGAACCAGGTAACCATTACCAGGTAGATCATGTCTCCTGGGGACATCTGTCAATCTCCTGAGTTTGAGGAATGTCCCACTTCATGAAACAGACACCGAATCCTGCAACTGGGGCTAAGGATGCCGGGTCCTTCCGTTCCCAGCCTGTCCCACACCTGGGCAGGAGCACCAGGCTTAGGCTCCCCTCATCAGTCACGACCAGCCCCGACTTCGAGGCTGGAAGCACCAGAAGCTCTGAGAGACCCACCCTGGTGAGGTGCAGCACAAAGTATCTGGGTACTTTTGAATTTGGGGCTATTACCTAAAAATGCTGCTATGCACATTGTAACTCACAGAACGCTTGTGGCAGGAGATACGGGCTGCTTGGAGAGGCAGCGGCCCTGGTGCAGGCTGAGATGGGCATGCCCCGTGGTAGAAGTGATGTCATCACCAGACCAGCTCCGCAGTGCCCGGGACACGTTCCTGGCTGCAGAGCCTCCAAACCTGGTTTCCCCACTCTCATGGAGATGCTGAGCTAGGCAATCTGCTTTGAATAAACCCCTTTTTGGCTTAGGTTGCCCAGAGATGACTTCTGTTGCTTGCAAACAAGAACCCCGATGGATATAGGATTCTGTACAAAACTGGCATTGGTACTTGGAAGTTACAACACTCGGTCTCTTTGGTTGGGTTTTTGTGTTGTTTTGCCTTCATTTATTTTAACTTTCTATTGAAATAAAATACACAACAGAAAAATACACATTTCACAAGAGGATATGTCACTGAATTGTCACAAAATAAATACAACCATGTAACCAGGACTCACATCGAGAAACATATCATGACCAACCCTCACCGAAGCCCACGTCCTACTTGCTTTCTGTCATTATCACCAAGGACAGTCACTATCCTGACTTCTGACACCATAGATTAGCTTCGCCTGTTTTTGAACTATATGTGTAAATATCGTAATATAGTGCATAGTCTTTATCTGGTCTAGGTTTTACCTTTACCTGTTTATCTGTCACTCAGCACTATGCTTGGGAGATTCGTCAATACAGTTGTGTGTAGCTGTAGCTCATTCATTTTCATTGCTGTATAGTATTCCACTGATTGAATATACCACAGTTTATCCATTCTACTGTTGATAGTCATTTGGGTACTTTCTATTATAATTTGGGGCTACTGAAAAAGTGCTATTATGAATATCCTAGTACATATCTGCTGGTAAAATTCGAAGACATTTCCACCGGGCACATAACAATGCTCATAAAGTATGTATATATTTGACTTCAGCAGACACGGCCAAATGGTTTTTCAAAGTGGCCATATCTATTGGAAGGATTTTTAATTGAACTCCTAGGACAATTTTTATCCCCAAAACATAAGACATTGGGGGAAGAATGAGGAGTGTAAGGAGGAAAATGTGGTAAAACATCATACGGAGGCATTTTGCTCCCCCTTCTTAAATGATTCCACCGCACACGTATTAAGACACCCTTGGTATTTGGCGCGTTGCCACTCAGCTTGACCTGGGTTAAATGATTGCTGGCAGGTCATCGAGAAAGTCCAGGGCACAGCTGGAACACGACTTCTGAACTCTCGTCCTTCTGACCCAGCGGCAGAGATTCACACATTCTTTCCAGCACCGCTGGCCCCAGGAAACCAGCAGCCAAGGCTAGCGCCGCACCCAGCATCACCGCTTTCCCCAGCATCCGAGAGGGCAGGGCTGGCCGTGCAGCCCACCGGGGCCTGAGCGCCCGCAGGACCAGCAGTCACTTAAGTCGGGCCAAGAGGGCCAGGTGCGGTGGGGATGAGGTGGGGAGTGGTGGGGATTTGAATAAATTGAGAGCGAATGTCCAGTCTTAAGGAGACATTTATTACCCTGCTTGTTGATTTTTGCCATATGGGAAAGAAGAGCCCATTGTTGCCAGATTTTCTGACTTTTCAAAGAAAGCTGGAAAACTAGGGTGTTGTTTTTTTTTTTTAAATAAGATATTGCAATTTGTGCTGTTGGCAACTAATCTTTAGAAGTTAAGCACTGAACACCGTTAGCCAAACAAAATACATCTATGGATCAGATCTGGCCCGTGAACCACCGGTTGACCATCTTTAATTTAGAAGAACTCAGCGTTTTAGACTCAAACGAGCGGTGCTCTAAGCTGCTCCGAGCCGCATGAAAGAAAACAACCGACCACTAACTAACTCCGGAGAGCACAGATCAGACCCACGGTCCCTCTCTCTTGCGTAGAGAAACTGCTTCCATAACCGTGACCCTTTTTTTTACCCTGACAAAGTCCTCATCAAACGTGAAGCCCTTAAGATCACGAACACCTTGGACAAGGTGCCTCGCACTTGAAGGAGCCCGGACCCTTTTGTTCTTTCCTTGGCATCTGGCAAGTCTGTGTCCTGTAATTACCGCGGGTCGCCGGCTCTGCCCCCTGCCCGCATTTCACGTGGCAGAATCCGTTTGAGCTGACAACACCTGGAGTAGCTGAGCAGAACTTAAGAAACAATTTATCCAGCTAAGAAGTCACCAATAAGAAGACAACCTCTTTAGTAAATCAGACCTACTTTCCAATCGGCCCAATCTCTGTGCTCAAGTTTTTAACATTTCACTGAGCCGAGCTGGCTGCAATCACATTAATGTGACCGGGCCACTTCATTCTTCCTTTCGACTTCCTTTCCCCAAACACCATCTCCCTGCCTCTTCCCTCCTCCCCTCTGCCTGACTGCCCTAGAGTATCTCTCACACACACACACACACACACACACACACACACACTACACTTATATAGACACACACGAACACATACACATCACCCATTCATCAATTCCAAGCGCGAACAGGTGGGAACAATCAGCAACAAACACGTATGGAAATAAATTTGCATTTACTTTCTCTTGTCCTCACCACGCATTTTCTAGTTCCTAGTGAGGCGTCAGGCACAGAGTGAGTGTTTGATAAATACCTATCAAATGACCCGTAGTTCCTGAGACAAATTTGTAGGACCTCATGCGTGCTGCAGAAAAGACACATGCAGCCACTTTGGAGTGACTCGAACACTTACCAAGGATGTGGACTCTCGCCATGCGCCATAGACAAGCTGAGGCAGGGGTTCCCCAGACAAGGACTCAGGGGCACCAAGGGGTGCCAAAGCCACGTGGGCAAAGGGCAGCCGGAGGGGCAAGAGGACACGCCTGTTTCTGAAACCCTAGTGTGCCCACCTCCACAGTGGCTACACGTCACCTAGTGACCATGACACTTATCTAATAAATCACTAACCTAAGTGCTCAATAAACATTGGCTATATACTGGACACTTTACATCATGAGCAAATGTAATTCTTGCAACAATCCCATAAGGCTCATTGAGGAGTCTTGGGGGGACAAAGAGCTTGACCAAGGAACTTAGCAAGTTAGTCTCAGAGGTTCTCAAGTGGGGGGTTGGAGAAATACGGCGGGAGGATACTTTGGGGTGTCACAATGCGTGGGGTACAGCAGGCATTCAGCGGGCAGCCAGCAGGGAAGCTGAGTATCTGCACCGTGCAGGATTATCCCCGCCCCAATGCCAGCAGCACCCTGGTTGAGAAACATCAGTATTTTTAGCAAAAGGCAGAGCCAAGGTCCAAAGCTGCCTGTAGGCAAGTCTGCCTCAAGAGCCCCTGTTCCTCCCTGCGACTCCATCCTGAGGTTTCAAAACCGTTAATGCCACATGGGCTACTTCCTAGAACAAATGACTGCCCTTTGGGTGACATCTTATAGAAACTTCAGCATGTAGAAAACGGGTCCAGATAATAGAACAAAAACCTGTTGTCTCCCCAACAGAGCAAAAGATATTTAAGATCTACGCTCCAAAGATAAAGCACTGAAATCGGTGTAGTGAGGAAGGGCTTTCTTTCTTTAAGGACAGAGCCACTGCTTCCAAGGCAGCAATGTCATAGAAGGAAGAGGAAAGTGACTGTGTAAAGCAGACGTGAGTAGCACCAAGTGCCTAGTAGAGCTCCTTCGTGTTCAAAGACTTGAGAACCACGGGAGACTATTTGTGACCCAAGACTCAAGTGTTCAGAGCAGCCTTCATGAAAAAGGCAGGACGTCCACTGGGCTTCAAAGGGTGGAGCTTATGCCAATCAGCAGGAAAGGAGGAAAGGAAGAGGGACAATACATCAAGTGTGCAGAGGTGAGAAATCAGCTTGCTGTGTTTGAGGAGCCCACCTGGCTGAAACACAGAGTCAGTTTCAGAGCAGACAGGGTCAACCTAAAAAGGCAGTTTGCACAGGATTAATGGAGGGTTCTGTCTGCATCCAAGGAATTCCGATCTGTCTTGGAGGAAACAGGAATCCTCATGAGCGGAGTTCAGGAGAGACCAGAGCGGTGTTTTCAGGAATGAACAGCCTGCACAGGAGTGGGTGGGGTGAGCGGTCAGCTAGAAGTTTTCCCAAGAACCCGGCATGAGTAAGAGCCTCCGTGAGGCAGCAGCTACAGAAATAGCCACCGGGCCCTGCCAATTCCTTCTCAATACCCTTTTCTGTGTTCGATTGGCTAGGAAATCGTGTTCGGGGCCTGAGAAAAGGGGAAGCGTTGAACCTTACTTCATATTGCAGGGGCTGATAATCACAAGAACGACGGCCCTTTCTGCTAATAAAATACAGAGGACAAGGAGCTTAAGCACAAGCATTCAGGAAGAAACGCCCGGGGAACCGCGAATGCTACAGGCAAGTCAGAGCTGTGGTCGAGAGACCACCTGGCCCCTTCTCAGGCACAAAGGGAGACCTCTCCCATCAGCCAGGTTTCAGGAGACACAGCTGCGGCAACTTCTTATGGCGACCTGCTACGCTGGTGGCCCCAAGGAAATGCCCCCCGATAGCCACGCCTTCATTTAGTGCCCTACCCTTGAATTCAGGCTGGCCTTAGGAGCTGCGTTAGCAAATAGAACATGGCAGAAGTGATGCCATGCCGGTTACAGGGCTCTTACGAAGCTCTCGCAGCCGTGTAAGAAGTCAAGCTTCTCTATGGCGGGATGATGTGGTGAGACCACATGGAAAAAGAGAAGCCCTAAAAGGATACAGAAAAAGAGAGAAAGGCCCAGTGTCCCAGCTGAGCCCAATCCCCAACCAGTTCTCCACCAGAATGATACCTCGTGAGTAAACACTGGCCAGACCAGCAGGAGAACTGCCCAGCCAGGCTTAGCCCAGATTCTAGTATCATGGACGCATAAAACAGTTGCTGTTTTAAGCCACTGAGTTTTGGGGTGGTTTGCTACACAGCAACATACAATGGATACACTCCCACGAGGTTGTCAGTTGTGCTAGAGTGCCCTGCTGGCCCACGCCAACAATCTGACCACACAGAGCTCTGCAGGGGCAGGTAGATGTCCACCTTGGTCATGAGAAGCGTGAACATCAACAGTGGCAATACAGAACCACAGAACCTACAAGTGTTGCCCTCAACCTATTGGTACCCATGCTTGGCACACAATGGGCACCTAAAGAAACATTTGTGAAATAGAGGCCAGAGCAATCAATCTGATTTTAATAGACTCAAGAGAAGCCTATCCCAAGCTTACTTATTCCTGCAAACCTTCCCAGGGACTCATAACCTTCAATGTCAGGAAATGTTCTCATAAATCTGACCATAATCCCTGAGGCTCCTGAAGCTCATTTCCTCTTGTCCAGTACGGATGGATAACAGCTGGTCACTATGTCAGTGTTCTCCAACACTGCACCTTCCTCAGCCTAGTGGACTTCTCGTCTCATCCGGAAAGAAGGCTAATGCATTTGTCTCCTGCAAACTTGGTTTTATTCAAGCTTTTCTGGAGACGCGCTATTTCTGTTTGACAGGAACCTCCCGGGAATCTTGCTACAATGCAGATTCTGGCTCAGCGGGGCTGGGGTGGAGCCAGAGAGCCTGCATTCCAACAAGCTCCCAAGTGATGCTGATGCCGCTGGTCCATGGATGACACGTTGCAGGGCTCCTTCCTTTTAAAGATGAGGAGACTTAAGTGCAGAGAGAGGAAGGTTCTACCACCAGCATCAGAGCCCTGGACCAGACTGCATGTTCCCCACCGAGTGAGTTGTCAGGTGGAAACCGGGGTGGGAAATTGGGGCAGGTCTCACTCAACCATGGATGGTTGGTCTAGAGCACCTGCTCCCCAGTCTCTAAGGCCAGGCTGGCTGCATTGGAACCACCCAACGATTCCCAAAATGCAGATTCCCAGGCTTTCCTGCTGGAGACCAATTCAATGGATTTGGCATGGATCTATGAGAAACTGTGTTTTTAGAAGAGCTCTGTGGGTGACTCTGATGCATAGCAGGTTTCAGATTATCCATCTAGAATACTTGAGGTGCAGTGACCCCAAGAAGGCAAGACTCAAAAATATTTGCTAGTCATATTTATTAAGGGGTTTTATATTCCAGGCACTATGCCTATTTAGATCTGTATCAAATGATTTAAACTTCACCACAACTCTATCTGGTTACATGCTATCATTATTCCCAATTTACAGAGGGGGAAACTGAGGCATAGAACAGCTAAATAACTTGGCAAAAGTTATACCCCTAGGAAGGGGCTTAGCTAGGGTCAGAAGGCAGTTCGCTTAGCTCCAGAGTCCACCTCCTAACCACTGTGTTCTATACCTTTTATCTAAAGGGAAGATAAGCTCCTTGGAAAATCCCAAGGGTAAAGTGACCAACCGGAACAGGGTTTCTCAAAGCAGAAGCCACACCACATGAGTGCTCGAGAATATTAATGCATGCTCCTCGGAGGGAAATGACAGGAGATGAGTCCAATTTGGGAAGAGAAAGTCAAACACTACATGTTTTCATTCATATGCAGAAGCTAAAATGGTTGATCTCATAGAAGTCAAGAGTAGCACAGAGGTTAGCAGAGGTTGCGAAGAGGTGGGGGTTGTGGGAAATGGGGAGAGATTTGTGAAAGGACACAAAATTGCAGCTAGATAGGAGGAATAAATTCTAATGTTCTATACAGCAGCGGTCCCCACCCATTTTGGCACCAGGGACGGGTTTCATGGAAGACAATTTTTCCATGGACCTGGGGGATGGTTTCTGGTTGACTCAAGCACATTACATTTATTGTGCAGTCAGACCTCTCTGCTAACGATAATCTGTATTTGTAGCCGCTCCCCAGTGCTAGCATCACCACCTCAGCTCCACCTCCTGTCAGATCAGCAGGCATTAGGTTCTCATAAGGAGTGTGCAACCTAGACCCCTCGCACGTGCAGTTTACAGTAGGGTTCTTGCTCCTATGAGAATCTAATGCTGCTGCTGATCTGACAGGAGGCGGAGCTTATGCGGTGATGGGAGTGATGGGGAGTGGCTGTAAATGCAGATGCAGCTTTGCAGGCTCACCTGCTGCTCACCTGCTGCTGTACAACCCAGCAGTACAGCAGCTGTACAACCCCCTAACAGGACACAGACCAGTACCGGTCCACAGCCCAGGGATCGGGGACTGCAGCTGTATAGCACTGTGGGATGACTATCATTACCAGTAATGCATATTTTCAAATAGCTAGAGAGAGGATATTGATCACTATACATCGTACGTATCAGGACATCACTATGTACCCCATAAATGTATGTACAATTATTATGCATCAATTTAAAAGAAAATAAATTCTTAAAAAAATTTGGGGAACACTGGGTTAAACCAAATGATACAGATTTCTTCCTGCAGAACTTCTCAGAGACTTCACCAGCAAGCATACGCAAATGAATTTCCAAGAGGAGGGTGCGTTTTGCAACACGCTCCAAACACATCGGTCTACAGAATCCTTTTGTCCAAAAGCGTCTCCAGGCGCAAGGAGGATGCCAGGAAACAAACACCCTCTTGGAAGCACAGGTCCGAAGCAGCACTTCTCAAACTTCCATCAAGCACCTGGGGGTCTGGTTCAAATGCAGATCCCGATTCTGTAGATTTGAGTGGGACCTGGGAGTCTGCATTTTCCACCAGCTCTCAGGGGATGCTGGCGCTGCATGACACTTAGCATGGCAGGGACCTGAAAGCACAGCGTGGGGCAGCTCTGGCCCAGTCAGTCCACCTCTCCAGACAAGCCTGACTGCAGCTTAGCATCCCGGGAGGACAGCCCTCATGCAAATTTCCAGGAGCTCTGGCCGCCGCTTTCCTCCTCACACCTGGCACTACGCCTCATGCTGCAAGTTTCACCCCAGGCCCTTGGGGAACCCAGACCCTTCTTGAGAAAACCTGTCCCCAGGTCTGTACCCCAACCCTTCTTTCTGCCTTCCCATGCACCACCCCCCGCCCTTGCCTTGAAGACCCTCATTCTGAAGGTGAAGCCCACGGAGCGGGCAGCCTTGCTCCCCAGCTGCCCAAGGTTGCCGAAAGGGAGGGAAGGTGAACGGAGGATAAGCAGAGAGCAAGGAGGCCCCGTGAGGTCTTGTGACCGACTGGGCCTCCTGGTGCCGCCGAGGTGGCAGTGCCAACGCGCAGTGCTGAAATACTTGGCCTGTCTCCGGAGCAAACACCCAATCCAAACAGGCCCTGGTGTGTCTCCGAACAGACTGTGTAAATAAGGTGGGGGGAGGGAAAAAAAACCCAACTGGCCACAGATCCCGCTTTCAAACACGTTGAAACAAAATAATCCCTCTCTCGCCTGCTCTCTTGCTCCCTCCCTCCTGCTCGCTTTTTTCTTTTTCTTTTTTTTAAATTTCCACTGGTGCCGAGGCCTCAGTGGAGCCTGGCTGGCAGCTTGTTAGAGCCTGCAGCCTACCTGTCCTGCATAGGAATGAGGCCTGGAGGAGTTACACGATATGCCCTCGCTGCAGGCCGGGGACGACAGCTACCGCATTCAGAGTCCAGGAAACAGAGCGAAAGCTGTTCTCAGAGCGCCACTGAGAAGGGACATGCACGGAGGGCAGAGGGGACCAGGCTGCAGGGGAGATTGTCCAATTAACCTGGCTCTTACCAGGGTGGCCCCATCCTCCAGCCCTAAGAATCACAACCCTGCACCCAAACAGCAAACCCAGAAATAACGACGCCCCCCAAACCGAGCTAGCTCTACGAAGCACAGCGCAAGGAACTCATCCTAGGCAGCCTCGCTCCAAGGGTGTCTCTGAACTCCAAGCGTGTGTACAGACAAGGGGGCCGCTTGCTTGTGGTTTGTTTCTGGTTTTGTATTCGGTTTGGAACTTTCTAAAGGCAGAGTGGGGGCAGCGGCGGGGGGGGGCTGTGTGCATGAGTCATCTGCAGATTAAACCCACCTCCTCCTCCCTCTGCAAGTCGAAACAATTGAGTTGTCTCGCTCAGCTCTTGCCAACGTGTCTTACTCAATCTTGGATCAGAAAGGTGTTGCAGGGGAGGCCGGGAGGGGAATCCAGACAGCGCTCTGCCTCTGACATCAGGCCCAGCTGTTAGAATAGCGCTGTGGGTCCCCGAACCAGAGGGGAAGTCGGGACTGGCTTGGCGAGGTGGGTCAGGAACCAGCGTGGGGTGTTTGGATCCCTGCGGCCCTCAGGGCGACACAGATGTGAACGGGGCGTCTGCAGGAGGAAAGGGCAGCGGCAGGACGACTTTCTGGTTCACATCCACTCACCACGTCCCTGCTCGTTCTTATCCTTAGACATGGGACTTTGACTCTCTCCTCTATACAGGCTGGTCCCCTATAGCCACGGCATGGCGACTGCTCACAGTCCTCCTTGCTCGGAAGACACCAGACCCGGAGGGCTTGGTCCTCGTAGCCTGAGGCTGGACAGGAAGAGAACTCCAGGTCCTAAGTCCAAGAACATCATCAAATCCGTATGAAGCACCAGTTGTTGTAACGTAATTTAGAAGTGCTGGTTTGAAGAGCCTGTCGGAGGCCATCCAGATCTGTGGGCAGAGCCGACGCCACACCCGCTGTGGGATTTATGCTTCCTTTTCAAAATTTAAAAAAAAAAAAATCGTCTTACACATTAATCTCCATTTAGCACGGAGCCTCCATGCAGTACCCAGGCATTTACTCAGCACAGCCTGCAAGGGGAGGGCCTGGAAAAGTCGGACAATATGCCCCTGGCTATAAGGGCTTTATACCTTAGCTGAAGAAGAGTCAATGTACCCACCAGAGTTTAATGGCTTCGGTCTCTTCAGATTATACACACCTGGGACTAAAATCGCTCCCTCCTTGCGTGGTCATCTCGTACCAGGCAGCATGCTGAGGGCACAACAGCTTTGTGCAGTGGAAACTATTACTGTCCCATTGCACAGATGGGCAGGTGGGGGCCTAGAGGGTAGGCGACATGGTCAGGCCCTACAGCTGCCAAGCAAAGCGTGCCAACCACCGTCAGCTGTGCATGCCGTTCCCTCATGCCGCTTCCGGCACTTACCGCCTTCTTCCTACCTCCAAGTCAAGCCGCTTCTACCCACCTTCTGTCTCCAAGCTCCCAAAGTGTTATTCTTACTTCCAAAGTACCCTCAGCCCTTAGCTTGGCACCGTACAAACAGGAGACCCAGAGACAATGTTTATTGAATAAATGGATAAATGACTTGCAAGAGGGAAAAAAAAAAGCATCTCTATTTATCCCTCTATTCAGATATTTATTGAGTACCTACTGTGTGTCCCTCACTCAGATAGACACGGGACACAGACAGGCAAGCAGAGGCCCCGGTCTCACAGGCTAGGTCTGGTGAGGGTGCCCCAAGAGTCACAGGAACGAGCCGTGCCTATGCAAATCTCCGCAGAGCACTCATGTGCTCCCCACAGAGCCAGGGCCCGGGACTGTCACAGAGGAGCAGCCCCTGCCATGCAGGTATTTATCCTCCAAGGGGGAACAGGTCCACAAGAGACAGAGAAAAATGGAATTCAAAAGCTCTCCTATTCTAAGGTTTCTAAAGTCCCCAAGAGGTCAAACTCGAGCTAACCTGGCTCGGTGAGTCCTTCTTTATATAAGAATTCCTCTCCTGCCATTTTATCTGACGCTGCGTCTCAGCAGTGACAGAGGGAACACATATAAAGTAAGGTAAAGGACACATGAGATACCACCACTCACCCGCCAGAATGGCGACAAGTGTACAAAGTGACAGCACCAGGCTAATGCGGAGAGGAGCCACTGGAACTCCAGGCGTTGCTGGCGGGAGTAGAAACCGGGACAGCCACTCTGGGAGAAGGTCGGGCAGTGTCTTATAACCCAGCAATTCCACCACAAGAGAAACGAGAACATGTGTCCCCAGGAAGTTTTGTTCAAAATGTTGACAGCAACTTTATTCGAAACAGCCAGAGCCTAGAGACAGGGCAGGTACCCATCTGTATGGGAAGGATAAACTGTGGGGTGGTCACAGGATGGGGCAGACTCGGCCACGACAAGGAGCAAACCTCTGATACGTGCAACAGCACGGATGATCCCACAGCACCCTGCTGAGTGAAAGGAGAACTACACGGAGAGTCCGCGTCGTGTGGCTCCATGTATGTGAAGTCCCCCAGAATGACAAGACTAATCCAGGGAGAAACAAATCAGAAGAATGGTTGCCACGGGGGTCCTGGGGGTGGGCACAGACCACACAGGGACTTGCTGGGTGCTGGCAGTATTCTGTCCCCGTGGTACACTTCGGATTCATTGCAGTACAGTGCATGCAAATTTTGTCTTAAAAGAAAAAAAATCTGCAACTAAATATGGAATTCCAGCCAAGGAAATGCATGCTGCAGTGTTTGGAGGGACGTCTACTAATGTCTGCGACTTACTTGGAAGAGATCAAATAACAAGGGACAGAGAGAGGCCTGAAAACCAGGCTGAATAAGTGACAGGGCAAGTCCACCGTGGAGTTAAAAAGTCCACCGTGGAATCTAGGAGGTGGGTATGTAGGTGCTGGCGTAAAGTTCTTCTAACTTTTCTGTACCCTCGTAAATCTCCCTGACAAAATATTGGGGGTGGGGGAATGAAAAGACGTCCCAAAGAGCTTCACGTGAAAAGAACACTGACGTGGTGTGTTTTCCGAGCTGTTTATGCAAATCCCTGGGTGTCTGTACCAAGGAGGGGCAGAGGCGAGGCCTTCGGGATTTGAAGCCACCTGATACAGAGATTCATTCCGGGGTCTGGGCTAAGACCAAAGTCAGAGCGGGCTGGGTCTGCATTCGGTTACCTTGAGCAAGATGCAATTTCCTGTTCCGCAGGATTAAGCACCTCTTGGACTTGAAATACCTCTCACTAAATAGCATTTTGATGAGTTAAGTGTAAATGAATCAGAAACAAATGGATTAAGTTTCTCAGCATACATACGGAATTGACAAAAATAATAATAATGAAGGAAAGAGGGAAGGCAACATCAGGGGAGGCAGGGAAAGGGTCTCTGTTTCAAACTGTGCATGAAACCGACCGTCTTGAAAAATGCTTGATTGGCTTGCCGACCTCCATCCGAGACACCCAGGGCTTCTGGGCCCGGCTCTTTAATATTCAAATGACTTTGAAAAATATTTCTCCTTCTGGAAAGCAAGAGGAGAGAGGAAATGCTTTGAAGCCCTCCTAGTTATTTAATTATTTTTTTTCAAAGGTAAGGCAGTATATTTTCATCCAATATTAAATAAACATTTTTTTTTTTAACGGTATGTTCAAAGCCTTTTGGCCTCTGATGTCGGTTTGGGAGTTGTTTGTTTTGTTTTGTGTTCTACAGGGTGAGCAAGGATGGTGCTTTTTCTTGCCAAATGTTCTGGAATTGCAGAACATTAGACCCAGGAAGCCTAACCGGCCAGTGTGCTGTTATGGAGGAGGGAGGCCCAGGCAGGAGCTAGTGACCTTTCTGGAGAGGTAAGCAGTGGCCCAGCTGGAGCCAGAGTGCAGGTGCCTTGGATTCTGGGTCCATGTGCAGAACATGCCACTCTGTGCAGGAGAGCAGTGGGCTTCTGCCCTGAGTTCATGATCCCAGGGCCACCCTTCCTGAACATGTGAGCTTAGGGAAACATCTTTTATCAGTCACTAAACGGGGATGATGACAATGGCCATCTCCTCAGGGACACTTGGAAACTTCTCAAGTACTTAGAGGTTGGGTAGAGCAAAGATATGTGAAGTCCCTTTATATGAGGATCTAGGCTGAAAATTAAAAAAAAAAAAATCGCACCTAAGAAAATTTTCTTTAACTGGCCTCATTTAGACACAACCTGTACAGACACAACCCGCAAAGACTATTAGGGAACAGGGCACAGGGACAGTTGGTTGGGAATGGGAATGGCATAAAAATGATTCTCAAATACTCAATGTTTGAGTAACAGCCTATAAATTCTTATTAAGTGAATTAACAAATATAGTTCACACTCTCCTCTATCACAGAAGTGGTATCACATAACTGTTTTCAGAAAAGATGTGTTCAGGGTTAAGACAAACACTAGAATCTGCTGGGGACAGTGTTTTCCAAGCCCTTCCCCTACGTGACGGAGGCATTCATTGCTACTGACACTATATCGCTACATTTAATTCTTGCAATCGGTCATCAAACACATTTTACAGATTTTTTTTTTTTAATGGGCCACAGACAAAGTGACTGCCAAGGCCACACATCTGGCAAGTGCTGGATTCAAACCCAGGTCTCTCCAGTTCCAAAGTCCCTGTAATCACAGCCTATCTTGCCTGCATGGCTGTCCCCAGAAAGGCAGACTTCAACCTGAAAGGACCCGTTATGTCTGATGGGGAGATAGGCTCTAGTATCCTAACAACAACAAAATTATACTTGTGTGCTACTTTCTTTTCTAAGAGTGAATGGGCTTTATTGACTTTTGTTAACATAAAATAATTCTCATTGAAAACTAGAAAATTAAGATCACCCATAATCCCAGCACTCAGGGGCAACTCATTACTCTTTTGTTAAAAAATCTTTCTAAAAGTCTTGAACGTGTTGATATGCTTTTTTACTTTTTATTTTGGAATAATTTTAGATTTACAGAAACCTTGCAAAGATAGTACAGAGAGTCCCTGTATACCCTTCACCCAGCTTCCCCCAGTGTGAACATTTTACATAACCGTGCAATATTCGTTAGAGCTCAGAAATTAACATTGGTACAGTGCTGTTAACTAAAGTACAGATTTTATTCAGAGCGCTCCCGTTTTTCCACCAATGTCTTTTTGTCTGGTCCAAGATCTTGTCTGGGAAACCACATTATAATGTACTCACATGGTTTTTTAAAACAGATTGTTTGTACTCAACAACACATTGTGGCCATATTCCTATATCAACAAATACAAATCTATAGCATCATTTTCAACAGCTTCCTAATATCCTATTCTGTGGATGGGTGATACCCTCCTCTTGAATGGCATACCCATTGCTTTCCTTTTTCACCATTTCATAAACACAGGATGGGCAAACTTAACCATGCTGTGCATCCCAGTCCAGTGAGGTCCTCGGGATAGATTTCTAGAAATGCACTGATAGCATGTCAAGAGTACGTCCTTCAAGGCTTTCCATTCACTTTGCTACACTCGCCTCCAGAAAGCCTGAACCCATCTCCCTTACCACCCGTACATCTGTAATTTTAACTTAGATTCATTTGGGGCAATAAACGGATTCCCTAGTAAACCAACCCTTCCACTACCCTACAGAGAAAACCATGGGACTAGAAAGAGCTAATGGACTTTCAAGTCAGTCATTTCTCCCAAAACCAGACTGATCCTGTCAAAGAACCACCCAGAAATTAAACTTCCATTCTCGTCAATTCCAGCTAGTCCCACTCCCCTCTCTGGGTCTGACAGACAGAGAGATCTTCGGGTTTTTGGCATTTCCATCATGGAATTGCTTTTTGGGGTACAGGGGCAACCCCCGCCGAGTTTAATTTCCTTCTCATCTCTCTGTAGTGTCTATTGAAACTCCCTGAAGGAAAAGCTTTGAGCAGCCTCATGGAGTAATGCATACAGCAGCAAGGACAAAGGGATTTGACAGTCAGCAAAGTTATGCCTTTATTTTTTTACATGGCAAAAGGAATGAGAGGAAGGAGAGAGATTATAAAACTGCTTGCATATCTAGAAATGGCTCAAATGGAGCTTGAACTAGGAACCTGCCCAGCATGCTAACTGTGGCCATGGCGTTCCTTCCAAAAGAAGCCCGTATTTTATTCTGAGACTCCTATTCTTCAATGCAAAACATTTTGTCCCCAAGCTTAGAAACACTATAAAATGCTATATATTTGGGATAACTGGAAAAAAGGTGGCTGGGAAGCTTTAGAGAAATTGAGCCCTACCCCATGCTGGGAATTCTTAAGCGCCATCCTGGCTTGCAAAAAGAAAGAAAGAAAGAGAAAAAAAAAAAAAAAACAAGCTACTGGTCAGAGGGAATGCTCTTCCATGCCAAGCTCAGCTTGAATTAATACACAACACAACCTCTTAAAGAGGGACACTGCTTTAAACTAAGAGTCTCTTCTCTAAATGTAACTGATTAAAAGCAACAGGAAGCTGAGAATATTCTGGAAGGAAAAGGGCTGCAACCTGAGATATTTTCTTCACCCCAGTGTTTGCAATCTTGTCACTCTGGTCAAGGCCACACCTTCGGGTCAGGAGGGACAAAGTCTTTGAAGTGAAGGATGCCAGTTTCATTTCCCCAAGCAGAACAATGGCCGTGATCCCAGATCTGTTACCTCCCTGGGGCCTCTGTGGTCTGGTTGAGTGGCTGGTAGAACCCATTGCACTTTTGAATTCTGCCCAGAAACCACAGGAGGATGAGCCCACGGAAGAGAAAAATCTAACTGGTTACAAGGTCTTAGCATCTGCCCAGCAGATATTCATGCCCGTGGTCCTGCATGGTTTCCCAGCCACAGGGAGAGGACTTCAGTCCACAGACAACGTATGGAACCTGATTACTCTCAGTTACAAGACAGGTAAGTTCTGGGGACCTGAAGTACAGCATAGCGACTACAGTTAATAATACCATATCGCTCACTTGAAATTCGCTGAGAGTGTACATCTTAAGTGTCTCACATACACACACGGACGCACGCATGCACAAATGGTAACTCTGTGAGGTGATGGATGTGTTGTTTTCATTATGGCAATCACCTCGCAATATATACATGTACCAACTCATCACAAGGTACACCTTGAATACATACAGAGTTTATTTGTCAGTTGTACCTCAATAAAGCTGCAGGAAAGAAAAAAAAAACCAAGGAGATGCTTCCTCTTGTTAGCTCATAGAGCACAGTACTAGGTACCGAAGCAGCACGTTACTGCAAAGACAGACGAACACCTTAGAAACCAAAGCACCGTTATTTCTGCGTGTCTCTTCCAAGGTGAAGCAAGCACATTTCTCCTAATGGAGCCTTTTTAGGCCTATTTGGAGATCTTGGACATGCAGGTAATTCAATGTATCACCTTTAAGCTGAAACCCAAAACACCACGAGATCAGACCCAGACCACAGGGTCTGAGAGGGGGAGGGCATATACAAGCGCTTTGCCATGAAGAGGAGAAAAGGGACCGCGCTCACGTGAGGCTTCACTGAAGCCCCGAGCCGTAAGCAATACTCCCTCAGTGCTGTGTTTGTTTTCGTTTAATTGTGAACAGTTTTGCATACTGTGTAAGCACAAACTGTAAAACAGAGGGGTTATACGGACAGCCCTCCCTCCTGTAAATAAAACACAGTGTTGGAATCAAATAAGACTTGCAACAAATTAAGTCTGACATGTAGGAATAACCACAGTGTAATTGAACTACCCAGAACTCCAGCATAAAAGACAAACCTCTTACAGAGGCGACTCAAACGGACACCTCTGGGGGCAGATGGTGGGAGGGGCGGGGGGACTGGGCAACGTAGCGAAGTCCCTGGAAGTCCCTCTGGAGGCCGGATCACAGGGGCTTCACCTAGGATCCAAAGGCAGGCAGTCTCGATCTAGAGTGCCACCCCATGCAGTGTCACAGGATAAACAAAGCCATGTGACTTCTGCTCTCAGGCCCCAGAGTTGGCTCAGGAGCATCTGCTGGAAGGACAGGGCTGAGGTCCCCCGATGTCCCCTTCTCCGGGTCTCCAGGTCAGAGAACCTGGGAAGAGTGATTTAGGGAGAGCCACGCCCCTCCTCCTTTAAAAACCACAAACTCCCTGTCGCTTTCATGTCACCTGTAATCCCCCCAATTACATATTTATTTGACTTTAAAGCAAATGTCTGTAGGAAAGCTAGAGTGCTTCCAACCCCTCACAGCGTGGTTTGGTCAGTTTGTCCGGCTATTTTCCCGGCCAGGCATGCATGGGGTCTATATATGGACATCAGTGCCAGAAACTGCCCCCTGCTCCCTTCCACTGCTCTCAGCGTCCCCTGCTGCACGGACCTGGGACGGCCACCGCGTTTCCCGAATCTTAGAGAAGAAAGAACAGAGAGCCATCTTGGAATATGGGACGCTTCAGGAGGGAGATTCGGGGGCAGTCAAAACCCATAAAGTAACACGAGCGCCCAGCGCTCCCCCAACAGTCCGGCAGAGAGAAGCAAGGAGAGCCGCCAGGCCAAAATCCGTCCCACGGTTTGTCCCAGCCGCTCCCTCCACCCAGAAGACAAGAATAGTGATTGAATTCCTGGGTCGCCCCAGCCAGCCCTCCTATGTGCCTCCCGGAGGTGGGCAGTGAGAGGGACGAGAGGGGAAAGCCTCAGCCTACCCACCTCCCACCCCTCGGCCATTCCGGGCAGCGCCCTGGACTGGCCACCGAGCCATCCCTGCCGCGGTGAGCAGATGGGGTGAGCTGCTTGGGAACCGTGACATGCGCTGCCAAGCCCCCGGGCCTTCTCTCAAGGCCTGAACGTGCTGAACGTGCCACACGGGGCCTCATTCCACACGTGCCCAGCCCAGGCAGCAGCTGGAATCTGCCAGGTGGCAAAAAGGCTAACTGCAGGAGTTTGGGGGTCATTCACTCATTCACACATTCAACAGTTAAAGAGCCTACTCTGCCAGGGATCGGAGATACAGTGTGGAACAAAACCAGCCACCTGCCCGTCTGGTGGAGGGGCACGGCATTGAGACAGACACAGCCAGGAGTCCGTGACTGCAAACTGAGATGAGCTCCCTGAGGGCTGGGCACCTAGTTGTACGAGCACACTAGCAAGGGCTCTTAGCCTAGAAGGGTCAAGAAACTTGAAGGAGAAACTGTCGATCTGCTCTTGACTTTGGGGGAGTCCCTCAATCCCCCTAAGCCTTTCTTTCTCATCTATAAAATGGGCCAGTGGACACGTGGCTATGGGCAAGCTTAAATGTGAGACTGCCCCTAAGGACGTAGCTCAGTGAAAACTCTCCACACGTTAGCTTGCGTTAGTAGAAGGACGCTTTGGAACAAAGGCATCATGCTTAAGCCCACTGAGCTGGCCCCTGAGCCTCCCTTAGCAACGTTCAGAAACCCACGCCCGCTTTCCTACGGCACACAGGCCTGGGCTGTCCCTGAATCGCAGGAGATCCGATAGATTCCCTCAACTAGCCTGATTCCAGCAAGAACCTCTCACCACTCCCGTTATGTCGGTCCTGGGGCTCTTTAAGCAGCCACAGCCAACACTGCGGGGGATTCATGGTGATTCAGCCCTGGCCCCAAACAAGCTGGATGCACTATTGCTCAGCCGGGACGTGGCCGCGAGCCCTCGAGCTGCTGCGCGGAGACAAAGCTGTTCTCTCCGGCCTCTAACCCCCCTCCCTCCTGTTGACAGGCACGCCGCAGTTCCAGCCACCACCCCCGGGGTGGACACTCAGAGGCTGGCTTCCAGGTCTTGAGGGTGTCAGGGCAAGACAGTCGCCCACCTCGACCCCAGAAGAGAAACTAGGTAGCTGGCAGAAAAAGACAAATGAGCGTGTTATCTGCCGCCCTTCACATCTCACGCAAGGCAGCTTATCTGAGCGTAGACAGAGTTGTTGCTTGTTTTCTCCTCCTAGGAGGCAGGACTGGGGAGAGAACCAGCAAAGGGAAAGTATCTAGCCTAGTTCAAATCTGGTGATCCTGGAAAGTTCAAGAGCAGCCCCACTTGGACAGTAATTGGCCCATTTCCACCCCGTTTCCAAGCAACGGGACACAAAATCCCCCGGAACCTCATCACAGAGCCAGTGAACTGGAAGGGGCTGGAGATTTCTCTGGCCCACGCTCCCTGCACCAAAGCATGTGCGGAGGCCCAGACACAAAGGGGAAGAAGGCACAGGCTCTGCCCAGACCCCACAGCGGCCCCAAGGAAACTTCTCTTACCAGCGAAGAAGAAAATGAGGTCCGGTCTCCTGGAGGCAAGACAAGGTCACCAGAGAGGGGCTGAGGCCAGGCAGCTCGCTCAGGGTTCCCTACATGACCACCTCCCCTGTTTCACGGATCTCTGCTGTGGATGGTCTAGGGCCTTCCAGGTAAGAGCTCAGGGCCTGGGTCAGTGTCAGGAAGGGATGACAAGTCTGTCCAAACCCTTTCCACGGACATATACTCGGCCTCTAGCTTAGGGCTCCTCTGGTTAGGATCTTTCTTAGGGACACAGGCAAACACCTAGTGATTGTCATTCAATTCCCCCAAAGGAGGAAAAAAATAGTCTCCTGGTCTCCCTTCACCTGTGATGATCTGGCCCGTTGGACTACCTTCTAATTATGCCTGAAACTGTCTCATCTCAAGCCTGTACACCCAGAGCCGCCTTCCCAGGTACTCAGCTCTGCGCGTGTAGACGGAGTCACCGTGCTCCAAAGCTGATTCCGGAGGATATTTTAGGAAGAGAGCCTTGCCTTAAAATGTGAAATCCACCGAACACTAAAAAAGGGTGAAGTTTACTGCGTGTAAATTATTCTTCAATAAACCTGACTTTAAGAAAAAAATCCACAGGCTTACCCTTCCTAAAGAAAAAAATACACTTGCACACACAATATTCGGGAGAAAATAAGAAGGAAATTCACATCTTTTTGCTTCACTGAAGTGTAGTATTTATGTTTTTAATTAAAAATAAAAAGCTACTCCTTTCGAAAACAGAAGTGGGTTTGGCTCCAACAGCCAAGCAAAGCAACCGACTCATCCTACCGAGGGTCCCACTGCTCCTGGAAGGTCCCTGACCTGCTTCTGCCCAACTCAGTGGTCACTCACAACAGCCACAAACCGAAAGTGACGTCCCGTGTGACGTCGACACCTCCCAGCCCTCTCTGTGAATGCACATAGTAGGTGCTCAATGGACTTTGTAGGATCACACTGAACTTGAGTCAGGCCGAAAATACAAATAAAGTCACTTTCCCCCTAACCCTCCATGGGACTGGGCACATTAACTCTTTCATGCTTCCTGGAGACCATGAGAGTCACAGCGGAGTAACGGGCTGCCTGTCACCAACGCCCTGGGAGGTCAGCCTCCTGGAATAGAAACAGGAGTGAGTTGAGAATAGTCTTAGCCTAGGAGAAACTCCAAAAATGGTGGGGCAGGAGAAAAAAGAAAGAAAAAAAGAAGAAGAAGAAATGGGGAAATGTTGTTGCTGACTTGGGTGTAAGCAAGATTTCTCCTTATCACAGGCCAAACTGTGATCTGGGTTTCGAGCCTTTCAGAATCCTTAAAACCAGAAAATGCATTTAATAAAAAGATACGCTAAAGTCCTATGCAGTTTCTAGTTGTTCCCAAAAACTCTAGAATGCCAAAAAGGTTGATAGAGTGGCAGGAGTTTGGGGCGGGGGGTGCTGCACTGATTACTATTTTTACCTAGATTTTAGCCACAATAACCAATCTCCATCTACATCCTGAACACCAGGTACTACCCAGAATGATTTACAGTTATCAGGGCATTCAATCATCATAGCCCTGAAGGACGGGCATTACCACCCCTATTCTACAGGTAGAAGCACTGACGTCACCAGCCAGGTGACAGCGGAGCTGAGACTCAAACCTCCAGCTGGCTGCAAAGCCCACACCTCTCACTTGCTCAGAATGACTCTCTGATCACACGATGTGCTGAGCCTAAGTGTCCGAAGATGTTCCCAGGAGTTGCCAGATTTCTTACAGAGAGGACGGCAGGACGGTAGCACCCAGCGGGACCGGGGGTAGAGGAGACCTGGAGGAGAAGGAGGGGCCTGGCAGTTCCAGGGAAAGTCAAATTGATCTCCCCAGGCAGGCAGTGGAAGTTCTGCAGGTACCAGGCCGCTGACTGGAGAGATCAGAGGCTCATCCTTGCCAAGAACAAGGAACTGCTGCCAGAAACAAGTTAAGACCACCCCACGGGTCCCCAGCAATGGCTCCCTGTCCCTCAGAGGAGTCCCCACCCCGGGCCAAAGACAAAAGTAGATCTCCAGGACCTTGAAGACATTATGCTCGGTGAAACAAGCCAGGGACGAAAGGCCACGTATTGTGCGATTCTGTTTATACGAAATATCCAGAACAGGCAAATCCACAGAGACAGAAAGTAGACTGGTGGTTGTCAGGGACGGGAGGAGGGGGGGTGGGGAGTGACTGTCAGTAGGCACAGGGTTTCCCTTTGGGGTGGTGTATACATACGCCCAAACTCTTCAAAAGCTATACATTAAATATGTGCAATGTTTGCATATCAGTTATAATTCAATAAAGATTTTTAAAAGATTTTTTTTCAAATTCTGAATCTAGATAGCGGTGGTAGCTGCACATCTTTGCAAATGTTCTCAACGCCACTGAATTGTACGCTTTAAATTGGTTTCAATGGTAAATTCTGCTGTATGTATTTTACTATAATTTTTTTTAAAAAAAGAGGAGAATCTCCAAAGAACCCTAGAACTCAATCAAGCATGAAACTAAAACATGGAGTCGGGGCTCAGCCGGTAACGACTACGAGGGTTAGAACTGGACGTTCCCCCAGGACCCTCAAATTTACAAACTCGGTGTTGGAAGGAGGGGGCAGGCAGAGAAGGGAGGGCGGAGGCCCGCGAGGCGGCCAGGCAGACAAGCCGACCCGACCTGCGGTGCAGGGAGCAGCCAGGGCGGCAGGGAGCACCCAGCAGCTGCTCCGGACCCTGCAGCCCTCCTCGCCTCTGCCCACCTGGCAGGCATCTTGCTTCCTTCCTTGGGGCTGGGAGCCCAGTGTCCTTGGTCTGCATCACAGAGTCAACAACAATTTATCTGAACTGGGCAAACAAGGCCACCGTAAGCGGCGGAACTCTGACAATATTTAATGACTCGGGGGGGTGGGGACGCTTTGCACACGGAGGGGGGCAGGCGAGGGAAGGAACCAGAGAGCAGGCAGAAAACTCCAGGGGAAATTCCGTGGAGGGGAAGATAAAAGGCGGCTGTAAAGCAATTTTGACAGGTTAACAGACAGGTAATATTCCAACGGTGTTTACTTAACCAGGCTAGCGCTCCATGCAGCGCCGATTAAGCCCAGGCACGAGAGCCTGAGCAGCTATGGGTTTCACAGAAACAAAGATCCAGTCAGAGAAAACCAAATAACAGCCATCATATGCTGGCAGCCCGGCCTGCCTCTCCCCGGGCTCGGAAGCCACCCGGAGATGCTTCCTGGAGGCTGATCTGGAGAGATAACTTCCAGCGGGGACCTTGCAGGGGCCCCCACCTGGGAACACAGGGCCTGGCTTCTGACAGCTCCTTGGAAATGGGGAGGGGGACACGGGCGGCCAGGGCAAAATGCCCCGCAGCCCTCCCACGTCAAGGCAGTTGGGGAGTTTTGCCATTCCCAGTCCTAGAAAGACTTGCTGGTCTAACCCGCTGTCCCGGGGCCACTGGCTGAGGATATTTAACCAGCAATAAAATCCAAGCCAGCTCAGAAACCCCAGTCTGCCCACCCAGATTCAAACCTGGGTTCTGCCACCTCCTGGCTGCCTTGTACCCAGTAAGTTCCTCATCCTCTCTGGGCCTCAATGCCCTCATCTGTAAAATGGGACAATAATTCTCACAAGGTTGTTTAATTAATGTATTACTGATTATTAATTATGTGTCAATGTAATTGATATAAACATTAATAATACAGACGGTCTCCAACTTACAATGGTTCACTTTATAAGCTTTTAACTTTATGATAGTGCAAAGTCAATAGAAACCAAACTTCAAGTACCTATAGAACCATTCTGTGTTTCACTTTCAGTATAGGGAAAAAATATTCAATAAATTACATGACACACTCAACACTTTGTTATAAAATAAACTTTGAGTTAGATGATTCTGCCCACCTGCAGGCTAATGTAAGTGTTCTGAGAACGTTTAAGGTAAGCTCAGCTAAACTATAATACTAGGTAGGTCCGGTGTATGAAATGCATTTCCGACTTGTATTTAGAACATATGATGGTTATATCAGGACGAAGCCCAGCGTTCGAGGAGCATCTGTATTTAATAAATAATTATAAGGAATAAATAAATGATATGAGGTTTAAATAAAACACAGTGCCTGGATGACAGCAGATAGTCAATCAATTTTAGTTTCCTTCTGCAACTGTCTCTACCACCCACACGGCCAGATTCAGAATGTGATTTTCTGAACACAGCAGAACAATCTATTCACACGAAACTGCTTAATTTTCAAAACAGGTGAGGGTAGGTTTATCTGTCTACCCATAATCTCATAAAATGAGGAGAAAGCTCTTCGTGGGGACCAAAAGAGGTGTCATGCTGGCTTAGGTACCAGAGGGAAACACCCAAGGCACCCCCAGCTTTCTGAGACCTTGGCAGCCACCGTAAGCAACTTGATACGGTTCCACGATCCTGTATTTCTCGGAGAACATGAAAGTGTTCAAAGCCATTGAACCAGCACACAAGGGGTGCCAGATTCTGACTTCATTTCCTACAGAGTTCCCTGGCCTCTGTTACAGGACACTATTTTGAGGTTGGATTATATATTTTAGGTTATTTGGAAAATCATTGTGGCTTTCAATAATAAAATTCTGAGTGACATCTGTCAGCCCTGATTACCACGAGTCTGCTAAGCAGTGTTTTCTTTCTTTTTCATTTTTAAAAGTGCAATGAAGTAAGTGTTACCCAGCAAGGTTCGTAAGAGTCTGCAGGGTTGTGTATTAAACACTCCCTTGAAACTGGTCCCAGAGGCTCGTTTCAGAGACCTCGCTACAGTCCCGGGGTGCTACACCCAAGAGCTGAGCTGGCACATGCTGCCAAGAACAGGAAGTGGGAACCAGAGACTCCCGCGAAGAATCGCAGGTGCATCGGGTCGCCCTCCTTCATGTCACCGATGGGGAAGCAGAGCCCAGGGAGGTGGAGGACTTGCCTTAGACTCACAGACAGCCACAGTGAGGAAGGGCAAAAGGCAGAGTCCCCAGAGCTCCATCCAGGACTCTTCGCGTCACCCTACGAGGGCCCATCGTGTCTTCTGTTTCCACGACTTAGAATAGCACATCACATCCGTGAGGTCGGTGTCCTCCTGCACCAGCCCAGAAATCATCTCGAAAAGCGCTTCTCCACATAAACCTCTGCCCCACCTTTTAATTTGCAGGATTCCATTGTTCCTACTCAGAAAAGTGCGTCTTTTATAACTACCTCTTGGTTACCCACCATGCCAGTCTCGCCTAGCGCAGGACCAGTGGTTCAGGAAATACCTGTGGCTGTCCCAGTTTCAGTCCTACGGGAAAAGTGCCACCTGCAAAACGAACTCGGAATGTCTGGGCTCAGGCAATCTCTTCCCCAGACAGCAGGGACCTCTGGACCAGACATCTACCAAAAGCCAGTCCTCCACGGTCTCCACCACCATGCCCTGAAGTTCAATAACTTACTGATATTGCCCTTGGACAGAGGAAAACAGGGATACATAGGAAGGCTGTGCCCAAGACATGGGTATCACTAAACGCCTGTGAGAGGAAAGGGCATGGGGGTTAGAAACAAAGTCTGAACCGGCCTCTGGGCATTATAATAATCTGTTGGTATAATGATTTCACAGAATTCTCCTTTTTTCCCCCCAAAAATTTGATCAGCATGCATTTCATGTCTGAATCAGGACCTCAATTCAGTGCCTAGCACAGGGAAAGCAGTCAATGAGTACTCGATGAACAGCCTTTCAGAGGAAGCTCTGGGATGGATAAATGCAAGCAAAATAAGCACATACCTTGTTACATAGCACACGGGCTGGTGGTGGGTTGGGAGTTCCATGCACGCTGACAGGAACCCCATTCTAAACCTTTCCAGGCTTTGAACCATCTCCTCTAGTAAAGACCTCCGTGACTCTGCGGAGGGGGACTGTCTCCACACGTCACCAAGAAGAAAACTGAGGAAACGAGGCAATGCGGGTCCCCAAATGAACTAACAGAAAAGCTGGGGCTAGCACTCACTCTGTTTCTCTTCCTTGGCATTTCCTATTCTTTTAAAACAGTGTTTTAGAGCCTCAAATCTCTCACAAAAATTATCTTACACATCGCCCCAAAATCTTTCAGATCCTACTAACGTCGGAGACAATGAAACGCTGCCCTATCCCCATGGCCTTGCCAACAGCCGATGTCGACACCACGTCACCATCTGTGGCCTTTAAGCCCCGGCTAAACAATCGTAATCACATTTCTGGAAATCTAGGACCGGTGGCTGCCAAAAGACAGAAGTATCCGACCACATCTCAACGCTTTCTGTGCAGTGAACACTGGAGATGAGGAACTTCACAGGACTGCCTCCCCAGAGAGCGCACCTCCGTCCTGCTTGCCCAGGTGCAACACCGAAACCACACCGTGACGTCCCCAGGCAAGACAACAGGTGCCTGGCCAGGAACACAGTAGGTGCTCGATACCTGTGAAATTAAGACGACTTTGGGTCTGTGATTCGCTTGCATCGAAAACCATGAGCACATTCACACCTAACGGGTACAATGCACACTATCTGGGTGACGGGCACACTTACGACTTTGACTCAAACTGTACAAAAGCAGTTTATGTAACCAAAACATTTGTACCCCTGTAATACTCTGAAATAAAAAAAAA
>CAUYRT010057218.1:0-11318 GCA_963574885.1 Lepilemur ruficaudatus
AAAAAAAAAAAAGAAAGAAAGAAAGAAGGGCAAGGCGCAGTGGCTCACGCCTGTAATCCTGGCACTCTGGGAGGCCAAGGCGGGAGGATTTCTTGACCTCAGGAGTTCAAGACCAGCCTGAGTGAGAGCGAGACCCGTCTCTACTCAAAACAGAAAAATCAGCCTGGCGACATGGTATGTGCCTGTAGTCCCAGCTATTCTAGAGGTTGAGGTGGGAGGATCACTGGAGCCCAGGAGTTGCAGGTTGCAGTGAGCTACCATGATGCCACTGCACTCTACCCAGGGCAACAGAGTGAGACTCTCAAAAAACAAGAAAAAAAATTGAACCCCCCTCCTCACTCTCCCCCTTCAAAAACAAAAGAGGGGTGAAAGAATATACTAAAGACAGGAAGTGGGATAGAGTACAGATAAAGGGACCAGCCTTGGAAAGAAGAAAGAGTACTTCTGTGAATCAAGAAGAAAAGGAAAAGCTTTGCGCAGTGGCAGTGTTGTAGCCAATGAGGTTTATTTGAGGCTCGATTATTGCTAATTGAAAACTTCCCAATAGCCTGCCAGGACAACTTGCAATATAGTTGGCACTGGCAATTTTTTGACAGTCTCTACGGGGACTGAAAAAAAAGAAGAAAAGAAAGATGAACTGTAAATAGTAAAGTGGAGGGAAAAGAAGGAAGTGAGGAGATCCACCTGGGATGGCTTTAAGCTCAATGAAATAGCTGACGGCATCAGCAACTGAAGGTGAAGAGGTGGGGAGAAGGCGTAGGAGGCATGGAGAGTTAGAACACCACGTGCAGGAGTACAGCGGGGAGTCCACAAAGAATGGTTTTCGCAAGAGTTTTGTCAAGGAACACTGATGACTCTCTGACATGAGACAGCCAGGATTAGCCTCTCACAGTGACACGACCCTCCTGCAATGTGTGGCAGCCTAAGAAAAGACTCAAGAATGAGACCACTGAGTTTATCCAAGTAAAGTTTTTTGAGGTCTTCTTGGTAGAACATCTTGTAGGTAAGAGATACTAAAATGCTAGGAAAGTGTAGTTGTGATTGTTGACCATGCAGTACATGTTAAACCAAATCTACAAAGAAAACCAGGAAAGTAGAAGAAGCAGGAAGTCTTGGTGAGAATAAAGAACTGATTCCACGGGAGGGAGAGAGTGAGACGTGAAAAGTGAGTGGTTGCGAAGAGAGGGAAAATTCAGAGTTCAAGACCTTGAAGGTAGCCCAGGAGTTTGAAGTCACAGTGAGCTACGATTGTGCACTGCACTCCAGCCTGGTTGACGCAGCAAGACCCTGTCTCAAAAACAAAACAAAATAAAACACCAAGATTGTGAAAGCGTAACCCTTCCAAATGATGCTGAGGCTCGAGGTACGACCTTACTCATAGATGACGAAAGTGAAGCAGAGAGAGGCTGTAAAGATGTTGAAGTTGAGAAAGTTGAAGAACCAAGAGGCCAGAGTAAGATTCATCTAATCTGTGTGGTTTTGAAGTCACTGATAATAGCGGCAGGAGAGGAAATATGGAGAAAAACTGAGCTACATATACAAGTGTTTAAGAGCGTAGCACGGATGTTGACGGAGAAGATTGTGCTGTGAGGACAGGAAGAGTGTAGCAAATGGTGCAGGGGGAAAGAAGAAAATAATGACCTCTCTTCTCTGCCCTTGTTCCCCTAGTGATGGAGGTCGAAGAAAGATCAGCCTTCACCAAAGAGAGAAGTAGCATTAGGGGAAAGCCAGGTTTCAAAATGCCTGGAGGAAGATGCTTTCAAAAATGAAATAAAAGATTTGAATATATGTGGAGTTCCATAGACTATTGTGAAATAGATTGATACAAGGGCCCTTGTGGGGTAGGGAATTGAATACAGGGAGTTTGCATCCCCGTGAGAATTTCAGAGAAGACAACAAAGTCTAGAAGGTTTTGTATCTGGGAGCAAGAGATTATTGCTTCTGGAATTCAGAATGGAAGATGCGCTGCGTTCATTGTGAGGGAAAACATAAATACCTCAACAAGATCTTATCGTACACACAAGATAAGGTGTGGCTTCCAGTTCCATGGCTTTAAACCTTATCTTCATGCTAACAACTCCCACTGTTCTTTCTCTAGCTCTGTCCTTGCAGACTGGTATATCTAACTGCCAAGTGAGGTCTCCACTTACATGCCTAATAGACTTAACACATCCAAAATAGAACTTTTGTTCTTTCCTAGTGGATGCTCTAAAAACAAACAAACAAAAAAATAGAACTGTGGTTCTCCCACCCAACAGAATCTTGCTTCTCCCCCAGTCTCCATGTCTCCCCCATCCATCAACCCATCGTCTAGTCCTGTCAACTCAAGCCCTGAAATATATAATACAGCCCAAACTTGCCCACTTTTCTCTACCTCCATGGCTGCCACCATCTTCTCTTCAGCATGACCGCGACTGCTGCCCAACAGGCATCCCTGCTTTCGCCCCTACCAGCCAGTCTAAGCCAGGAGCCACAATGATCTTTTAAAAACATAATTCCAGTCACCTCCACGATCTCTGTCTCTCTGCCCCCCCTGCCCCTCCCTCACACACACCCTCCCTCCAAAGGCTTCTCGTGGTTGAATAAAATCTGGATGCTTTACCCCTCTTTGCATGGCCCTGCATGATCTGGCCCTGGCCCCTCCCTGGCCTGTCTCACTCTGCTCCAGCCACACTGACCTGCTTTCTGTCTTCATCACCTCCAGCTCACCTCCACCTTCCAGCCTTTGCAATAGCTGTTCCTTTGCCTGGAATGCTTTACTCCCAAACTCACCTGGTCATTCTTTCTTGTCATTTGGGTCTCAGCTTCAATGCAACTCACTCACTCAGAGAGGACTTTGCTGACTACTGTGTTTAAAAGCAGCTCCCTGCCACTCTTATCGCATCATCCTGTCTTATTTTCTCACTCAGCACCATGTGTTGATTTCTTCTTCAGTTTCTTTCTTTTCCATCTTGTCTCACTGGAATATAAGCTCCAGAAGTGCCAGTACCTTGTCTTACTCCTTTGCCTCTATGTCCCTACTGCCTAGGGCACTGCTCAGCACATAGTAGGCACTCAACAAATACTTTTTTTTTGTAGAGATGGAGTCTTGCTATGTCACCCAGGCTGGTCTTGAATTCCTGGCCTCAAGTGATCCTCCCACCTCAGCTTCCCAAAATGCTCAGATTACAATCGTTGAGCCACCACGCCCGGCCTGAAATTCTTATTAAATGCAGGGATGGACGAATAAGGGGTAGAGCAGGATGAAGTTCAACTTTAGGTTTGTGGCTCAGATTGGACTTACATTTAGAGTCAGACTTAAGTTTCATGTTAGGAGTGGTGATAAATTGGTTTCAAGATTAGCTCTAGAAACAGAGTTGGGTTGGGTTGGTGTAGAAGGTAAGTTTTATTTGAGGGCTTATTAATTGGGATGTGTTTAGATTTGAGGTCAGGGTTACAGTTGAGGTTGAGTTTGAATTGTGATTTGGGTTGAGGTTAAATTTGGGTTAGGGTCAAAGTTGGTAATAAATCCCAGTTTAGGTTTTGAGGCTAAGTTCAAGTTTGAAGCTAATGTCATTTCGGCCTCATTTGAGGCCTCAGAGATTTCACTAGTTTCTCCACAGAGACCACTATAGAGAATGTATTTCCCTGAGTTTGGGGCACAAGACTCCAGTCATCAGTTCTCCCACCCAGGGAAAGCCCCAAACCAACTGCTGGCCTCCCCAAGAAAGAAACCGAATTTCATACAACCTCTGAAACTGAGATTGAAACCAAGATTGGCCCATCGCAAGGAGCATCCTTCAGCACTTTGCAAATGCACGTGACATCAAGCCTCAGCCGGTCTCGCCCTTCCTTCCTCTCTCTCATGTCTCCCTCTCAGTCCTTCTTGCCTTCCCATTTTTGTGCTTCAGTGTCCCAGTCTTCCTCTTGGACCCAAGTTTCTGTTTTTCACTGTTACTTCTAAGAGCATTTTATATTTTAGTATAGCTTAGCTGGGGTCTCTCAGTCCATCGGCTCATAGCATTAGAGAAGCAGAAAGGACAACAAGAAGGAAATAAGACCGGGCAAGGTGGCTCACACCTGTAATCCCAGCACTCTGGGAGGCCGAGGCGGGAGGATTGCTGGAACTCAGGAGTTCAAGACCAGCCTGAGCAAGAGCCAGACACTGTCTCTACTAAAAACAGAAAAATTAGCTGGGCATTGTGGCAGGCGCCTGTAGTCCCAGTTACTTGGAAGGCTGAAGCAGGAGGATTGCTTGAGCCCAGGAGTCTGAGGTTGCCGTGAGCTATGATGATGCCATAGCACTCTAGCCCAGGCAACACAGCAGAGGCTCTGTCAAAAAAAAAAAAAAAAAAAAAAAGGAAGAAAGGGAAAAAGAGGGACACAGAGAAAAAGAAAGGAGCAGGGGCCCAGAGGGAAACCAACATTCACGCTAGAGATAATGAGGTTAAGAGAACAAGAAGAGCTGGGCACAGTGGTGTGTGCCTATAGAACCCACTACTCAAGAGGCTGAGGCAAGAGTTGAGCCCAAGAGTCTGAATCTAGCCTGGGCAACATAGCAAAACTCTGTCTCAACAAGAAAGACCAAGATACAGAACAAGGAATTTTAAAAAGCCATCCATGACTTCTCCTCTTCATGGTATCTGGTCAGCCACCAGGACCTGTAGGTTTTGCCTGAAACTCCCTCTCCTTTCCATTCTCCTGCTGCTGCCTCGATATTAATGCAGGGCCTGTCATCTCCTTGCTGGGTTATTGCAAAACCCTCCTAACTGGTCTCCATGCTTCTAGTTTCCCCTCCGGTCCCCTAACCCCAGACCCCAATCTACTGTTCATGTATCTTCCAGATTCATTTTTCTAACATACCATACTAGATGGGTCCCTCTCTTGCTTAAAATTTTTGGTGGTTCCCCATCATATTTCTAAAATCCGAACTTCTTTTCTGGATTTTTAAACCCTTCGAGATATGCTCTCAGCTCACCCCTGAGCCTCACCTCTGCTCCTCGCACTCGCGCCCAGCTGCATGTCTCAGCACACTTCACGCTCTCTGTCGCCTCCAGTCTTGGCGCAGACTCTTCCCTCCATCCAGAGTGCTCCTCCTGCCTTCTTTGCCTCTGTAACGAATGCCCCCATCACCTCTGCCCCGGGCCAGGTTCAGTGGCTTTTCTGTGGGCTGCCGTAAGCCTGCTGTCACGGAACTTAAATCTCACTTTAATGTCCTTGACTTCCCCAAGGTCGGGAGACGGCCTTTCGTATCTGTATCCTCAGTGCTTTGTGCAAGGTGCTCAGTAAGTGTTTGTGGAGTAGAGAGAAAGCTAAAGAGGTGGAATGAGAACTGCTGGGGCTCAGAACGTGATATCCCAAAGTGCGGTGCCTTAGCATGCTGAATATTGTGAACGAACCAAGACTGGAAGGCCTTAGACCAGGGTCTTTCTGACTTTCTCCTGCCCTCCTGTCTCTCACTCCCCTGTCTCCTCCCAAGGCGAGCCATAGAAATTAGAATTCCTCTTCCCCAAGGCAAGTCATAAAAGCTAGAACTCCTCCTTCACAAAGCCATCCATAAAACCTAGCAATGTTAGTTTAACTTTTCCCTGCCTTTCTGTGTAAGACCTAACTATAAAGAAATTCTCTGATCTACCTTATGTAATGATAGGTGATGAGACTCTCATTCCAGGAGGGGTCTTGCCCTATACCCAAGAGGAAGGAATGCTACACAGAGAGACCAAGGAAAATCTGGACAGACAGGACTTGCTGGGTTCCCCCCTCAGTCTATTAGCATTAGATTATACCCTTTGTGTCCAATCACATTTCTGCAGGGCTGTTCATTCTTCATCAGATCTTTTCTCTTTTTTTGACACAGAGTCTCACTCTATTGCCCGGGCTAGAGTGCTGTGGCATCAGCCTAGCACATAGCAACCTCAAACTCCTGGGCTCAGCCTCCCAAGTAGCTGGGACTACATGTGCATGCCACCACACCCAGCTAATTTTTTCTATTTTTAGTAGAGACGGGGGGTCTCACTCTTGCTCAGGCTGGTCTCGAACTCCTGAGCTCAAGCGATCCTCCCTCCTTGGCCTCCCACAGTGCTAGGATTACAGGCGTGAGCCACTGCACCTGGCCCCTTCATCAGATCTAAGCATAAAAACAGTTTTCCCTGGGTCTTTGGGTCTTTATTTCTGAAGGCTCCTGCCTCACTTTAAACTTTGATTAAATAAATTTGTTATGCTTTTCTCTGGTTAACCTGTCTTTTGTTAGGAGCGTGGTCCATGACCCTTATGATGGGTGAAGAAAGGTATCACCCCTTTCTGCCCTTACAGAATGAAAAGAAATGATAGCTAAAACTAGTAAAGTATAAAAGGCAAAGTTGCAGAGCCTCAAGTAGGGGAGGAAAACAGGAGAAATAGCTCATATGCACCTGGAATGTTGCTCATGTGCCTTAGAACACCACGCCCACTCAGGAGCCTTGTGCTAAAGAAAGCCGAGCTGTGCCCCATGCAACAGTGGGCTTCAGCTCTGGTCACCACCAGCCCCTGGCACCAGCCCCTCTAAAATCCTCCAAGTGAAATCACAATATCATAGTAGTAACAACAGCATTTGAGGTGGCCAGTTGGTATCATCTCAAATCCATGAAATGTGAATAAAATATTTAGAAACTGTTTTTTTAAAAACCTATAACTTGGAAGCTAAGTGAAAATTGTCTCCTATATAAGAATGTTCTTATCAACATTCTTCATATTAGCCAAAAACTAGAAACAAACCAAAGGCCCATCAACAGAAGAATGCATTAGAGTATGTTCATACAATAGAATATTACATCACACTTTTAAAAAACACCACTGATACATGCAAACACATGGGTGAATCTCACAAACACAATGTTGACTGAAAGAAGCCAGACACAAACAAGCACATTCTGTGTGATCTCATTTATATGATGGTCAAAAGCAGGAAGACCTAATCTTTGGTGATAGAGGTCAGAAAGTGGTTTATCTTTGGAGGGTATTGGCAAAGAGGGGGCACTAGGGAACCTCTGAGGACCTGAATATGTGTGGAGCTGGGTGGTGGCTATATGGAAAATTCATCAGCTGCACACTTAAGAGGTGTGCAGGCCGGGCACGGTGGTTCACGCCTGTAATCCTAGCACTCTGGGAGGCCGAGGCGGGCGGATTGCTTGAACTCAGGAGTTCGAGACCAGCCTGAGCAAGAGCGAGACCCATCTCTACTAAAAATACAAAGAAATTAGCTGGACAACTAAAAATATATAGAAAAAATTAGCCGGGCATGGTGGCACACGCCTGTAGTCTCAGCTACTCGGGAGGCTGAGGCAGGAGGATGGCCTGAACCCAGGAGTTTGAGGTTGCTGTGAGCTAGGCTGATGCCGCAGCACTCTAGCCCAAGCAACACAGTGAGACTTTGTCTCAAAAAAAAAAAAAAAAAGAGGTGTGCACCTCACTGTACCTAAGTTATACACCAATAAAAAGGAACTATTTTATTTATTTAGGCATAGGGTCTTGCTCTGTCACACAGGCTGATGTGCAGTGGAGCTATCATAGCTTGCCACTGCAGCCTCAAACCCCTGGGCTCAAGCAATCTTCCCCACTCCACCTCCCAAGTGGCTAGTATTACAGGCACACGCCACCATGCCCGGCTAATTTTTCTATTTTTTGTACGGATGGGGTTTCACTGTGTTGCCCAGGCTGGCCTCGAAGGATCCTGCCACCTTGGCCTCTTAAAATACTGGGATTACGTGGTCAGGGCGCGGTGGTTTACGCCTGTAATCCTAGCACGCTGGGAGGCCGAGGCGGGAGGATCGCTCAAGGTCAGGAGTTTGAAACCAGCCTGAGCAAGAGCGAGACCCTGTCTCTACTAAAAATAGAAAGAAATTAATTGGCCAACTAAAACTATATAGAAAAAATTAGCCAGGCATGGTGGTGCATGCCTGTAGTCCCAGCTACTCAGGAGGCAGAGACAGAAGGATCGCTTGAGCCCAGGAGTTTGAGGTTGCTGTGAGCTAGGCTGACGCCACGGCACTCTAGCCCAAGCAACACAGTGAGACTTTGTCTCAAAAAAAAAAAAATAAATGCTGGGATCACACATGTGGACCTCTGTGCCCAGCCCTGAACAATTTTAAAATGGTGTATTGGCACTGCAAATGCAGCTTCAAGACAAGTCCCTTAGCTGTTCCCACCCCACCCTAGGTCACCACACTTAAGCCCCTCCTGTGTGGAATTCTAAAGTTTCCACTATAGAGAATTTTGAACTCCAGACTGATCCTGGAGTCTGTGCTGATTTGGGTTATATGAATCTGATCTGTGGGAGCTCCCTGAGGTCAGGATGAGGTGGAGAGCATCCTTCGGGAGTGGGATGGGGCCTCATCATACAAGAGTGCGTGGCATCCTCTCTGGGTAAGGGGACCAAAACTTTTATCTTCCAAACTGGGACACTTTCGAGAGTGGAATGGGGCTCCATTACTATTTTCAGCAAGCCAGATGTGGGTGGCACTCGTCCATAGTCCCAGTTACTCGGGAGGCTGAGGCAGGAGGATCACTTGAGCCCAGGAGTTTGAGGTTGCTGTGAGCTAGGCTGATACCACGGCACTCTAGCCCGGGCAACAGAGTGAGACTCTGTCTCAAATTTAAAATATATATATATATATATAGTTTTTTTCACCAGGACAACATGCATACACCAGGATGCCCAGGCAAGGAGGTATATAAAGGAACTTCTTGACATGAAATCTGCCAGATGAGCTGCAAAGTACACATACCGGGCCAAGTACAAGTGTGACTTGAGTTGTTTGGGACAGGGACAGGGGTACAAGAGAAGGAAACGGGCAAAGAGAGAAGCCTGTAGTCAGCCAAGGGTGCAGAAGTGTCATATATGATCGCTCTTCAGGGAACCGGGCCCCCAGCCCACACCCCAGCCGCTCACTCAGCCTCCGCCTCCCCGAATTGTCTGTCCCTTCTCTGGAACACCTAAGCCTGACCCCCTCCCTGGCCCTCCCAGCCCACAGTTCCTCTGACCCCACTGCCTTTCCCAGAACTCAGCCGCCCGAGCCCCCAGCCTGTGGTTCTCTCCTAGGCCTCAGCCTTTCCTGCCTTCGACTGAACCGGCACCATCTTCTAAGCCCTGGGGGCTTCCCCGGGCCCCAGCCCCGACCTAGAACCCGCCCGCTGCCTGCCACGCTGCCACTGCCGCTTCCTCTATAAAGGGACCCAAGCGTCCGGGCCCAGAGGCCCCGCACAGCAGGTAAGACTCTCCTGCCCCATCTCCTTGGCCTGCCCGTGGCTCAGACTCCCACCCTGAGGTGTCCTGCCCCTCTGCTTGGGCCCCGGCCCTCCTGCACCTGCTGCCTGGATCCCTGGCCTGCCTGGGCTGAGGCCTCAGTGGGTTTGGTTTTGGTTTGTTCCCCCATCTCTGACTCTCCATCTGTCAGTCTGTGTCTGTCACACATTCTCTGTTTCTGCCACGGTCCCTCTCTGTTCCCTTCTTGTCTCTCTTTCTGTCTCCCTCTGCTCACCTCGGGGGTTTCCCTGTCTGCATCTTGTCCCCTTCTCTGTCTGTCGCCCCTCTCTCTCTGGGTGGCCGTCTCCTTGGTGGGCGGGAGGTCTGTCTTCCGTAGCATGCCCCGCCCCGCTCACTGTCTCTCTCCCTGCAGGTTCTCTCCCCATGACACCACCTGGACGTCTCTACCTCCTGAGGGTGCGTGGCACCCCCCTCCACCTCCTCCTTCTGGGTCTGCTGCTGGCCCTGCTGCCTGGGACCCAGGTGAGGCAGCAGGAAAATGGGGGCTGCCGGGGTGGCCCAGGTGAATCTTGAGCTCTAGAGCCGCCCTCAACTCTGTTCTCTCCTAGGGGCTCCCTGGTGTTGGCCTCACACCTTCAGCTGCCCAGACTACCCATCAGCACCCCCAGAAGCATTTCACCCACAGCACCCTCAAACCTGCCGCTCACCTCATCGGTAAACATCCACCTGACCTTCCAGACATGTAGCCCCCAGCTCTCCTCCTACCCCCCCCTTTAGGGACACAAGCATCCACCCCCCTAACAGAGGCAGCCCACTCTCACCTCTACCCTAACCACCCCCCAGGAATTCAGTTGTCCAGCGCTTGCTTCCTCAGGGATTAAGACCTCTGACCCAGATCTTCGACCCCCTACCCCCTGTGGCTCTTCCTAGGAGACCCCAGCAAGCAAGACTCACTACACTGGAGAGCAAACACGGACCGTGCCTTCCTGCAGCATGGCTTCTCTCTGAGCAACAACTCCCTCCTGGTCCCTGCCAGTGGTATCTACTTCGTCTACTCCCAGGTGGTCTTCTCTGGGCAAGCCTGCCCCCCCGAGGCCACCTCCACCCCTCTCTACCTGGCCCACGAGGTCCAGCTCTTCTCCTCCCAGTACCCCTTCCACGTGCCTCTCCTCAGCGCCCAGAAGACCGTGTGCCCAGGGCCACAGGGACCTTGGTTGCACTCCATGTACCACGGGGCCGCCTTCCTGCTCTCCCAGGGAGACCAGCTGTCCACTCACACAGACGGCGTCCCCCACCTACTCGTCAGCCCCAGTAGTGTCTTCTTTGGAGCCTTTGCTCTGTAGAACTTGGAAAAATCCAGAAAGAAAAAATAATTGGTTTCAAGGCCTTCTCCCGGTTTTGCCTCCACTCTGACCGTTTCAGGGGTCACTACACCTCTCTTTTGACCAGGCCAACAGTCTCAAGTCTTCCCCACTCAAGTCACCTGGAGCTTCCAAAGAAGGAATTCTAGGCACCCCGGGAAGCCGCAGCTCTCTGAGCCACCCCCGATGTTCAGCCGAGGATTTCAAGCCTGCCCAGAAATTCCCAGCCCAGAGTCCTGCATCCTGCCAGTGAGGCAGCCCGGACACGGAGGAGGAGCAGCACGTGGGGCAGCTCGGGGGGCTATTTATGAAAGAGAAATTAAATTATTTATTTATGGAGGATGGAGAGAGGGGAATAATAGAAGGACATCAAAAGAGAGAGAGAGAAAAACAGGCCCGAGAGATGAAGAGCAAGAGGGCAGCGGCACGAGGCTGACAGAGAGGCAAGCAGGAGTGAGGGGCTCTCAGAGGCTGCGAGAGGCCCTGAACGCCAGCTGCACAGCCAGATACCCCACGCGGAGGCATCCGCACCTCACTGAAGCCCAATAAACCTTTTTTCTCTGAAATACTGTCGGCTTATGTCTGTCTGTCCAGGAGAGAATTTCCCAGTCTCTGCAAGGGAGGGAGGGACAGAGGCCTTGAAGAAGACAGAGCCGTGGGCAGAACATGGGAGGGGCGCAGGGAGCTGCAGGATGGCCAGACAGCTGCAGGGAGCCGAAGGATGAGCGGAGAAGACA
>CAUYRT010057220.1:0-10313 GCA_963574885.1 Lepilemur ruficaudatus
GTTGCTGTTTATCATTTTGTTTAAATCAAGTAGAGTTTGCTTTATGAGTCTGGGTGCACCTGAGTTGGGTCTATAAATATGTAGAATTGTTATGTCTTCTTGTTGAACTGTACCCTTCACCATTATATAGTGACCCTCTTAGTCTTTAAAGTCAACAAAAGTAATGAAAGACAAAGTTATCTGAAATCAAAACCACCACGCCAGCCTTCTTTTGGCTTCCATTTGCTTGAAATATTGTTTTCCACCCCTTCACCTTGAGTCTGAATACATCCTTGTGGGTCAGATATGTTTCCTGAAGACAGCAGATACTTGGCTTGTGTATATTTATCCATTCAGCCAGCCTATGTCTCTTTAGTGGGCAGTTCAAGCCATTCACATTTATTGAGAGAACTGATAAGTGGGGCAAATTTCTGTTCATCCTGTTGGGTTGAACTTTGTTGCTTTCTCTCTTGAGCCATTGTGGTATCTGGCCTTTGACCTTTAGTTCTTGAGTGGTTTTACATTCGTGAGTGTTTATTGTGCTGATCCGTGTGTAATACTGTTTTGAGTACTTCCTGGAGGGCTGGTCTTGTCTTGGTGAATTCCCTCAGTCTTTGCTTATCTGAGAATGTCTTTATTTCTACTTCGTATACAACACTTAGTTTTTCAGGGTACAAGATTCTAGGCTAGACATTATTCTGTTTCAGAAGAGTGAGAATGGGGCCCCAGTCTCTTCTCGTGTGTAAGGTTTCAGTTGAGAAGTCTGGCGTTATTCGGATTGGCTTTCCTTTGTATGTTATCTACTTCTTTCGCCTTACATCTCGTAGGAGGGCCTCTTTGGTCGTTATTTTGGTCCGATGACTATGTGCTGTGGTGTCTTCCTGTCTGCAATGAATCTCCCAGGAGTCCTTTGAGCCTCTTGTACCTGGATATCTAGATTTTTTAGCAAGGCCTGGGAATTTTTCCTCTATTATATTCTCAAATAGCTTATCCAACCCTCATGTATTTTCTTCTTCACCCTTTGGGATGCCCATAACTGTGTTAGGCTTCTTCACATAATCCCACATTTCTTGTAGGCTTTGTTCTTTTCTCTTATTTCTCTGTTCTATCTCTGTGACTGACTTATTTAATTGGAAGGTGTTATCTTCAATCCCTGAGATTCTTTCTTCTGTTTGTTCTGCCCTACCCTGTTCTTGAGGCTTTCCACTGTTTTGTAATTCCTTGAATAAATTCTTCATTTCCAAGAGTTTGGCTTCATTTAATATTTCATTTAATATTAATATTTCATTTAATATTTCAGTTTCTTTAGTGCATTTCTTCCAAGTACTTGATTTTTTTGTGGTTTCTTTGTATTGGTTATCCATTTTTTCTTGGATATCATTGAGTTTTCTTACAACCCATCTTCGAAATTATTCTTCTGCCATTTTAGTGTTCTGAATTTGGTTAATGTCCATTGCTAGAGAGCTGGTGTTTCCCTTTTAGGGTGTGCTTTCTGTTTGATTCTTCATATTTCGAGTACTTTCACTGAGTCCTTCCCATCTGGATGAGCTACTTATTTTGAATAACAAATCCTTTTTTAAAGGAAGCCCAGCTCAAACATCATGTATATCATGTAATTAATATTCTCATATTGAAGGCATGAGCTTTTGAAGTTTTATTTGTTGCGGCATATTAAGAAAGATAGTTCAGATGGTTGGCACAAGTGACATTACATGCATGTTATCAATAGATAGTATTTTGATAATGGATTTATAGAGGACTAGAACCTTGTTCTGTTCATTTCAGCCCTCTAAGGATGGAGGTACACTTTTCATAAGAGACCCCTATTACTATTTACCTCTGTCTTCCAAAAATGTTTTCTTAAAGGTAGTGTCAGTTCTGGATTATTATCTCACTACTTGGGAAATACAGCACAAAATTTTCAGGGGACCTTGGTACTCACTATTTCAGTGTAAACACAATTGCTGTGATAATGCACGTGTAAGACACGTCTGTCTGTCTTGTCCCCTAACAGCTCGGCTGATTTTCGCAGGGGTGGAATTACCAGGAATGCTGATTTCAGGTGGATCTGGACCTGGACCCACGCAGCTCAGCAAGTGGCAGGAATCCAGAAGACCAGGCTCGGCCCTCGACATTTAATACCAGGAAAGAACATCTCTATCAGGTACCTGCCCAGTGGAGCGCCGTACAGCTTTGTGCCAGTCACAGTCTCCGTGCCGGACATTCTGTCCAGGAAGGATGCCATAAGATGTGACAGGTATTCCCTGCATCTTCATTCCTGATTCCAAAATATGACTCTAAAGCTGTTATGGATTATAAAGAATGACAAGCAGCACTTAAGATAGTCAGTAAACCTGGTTTATTTATATGATACATACCGTGCCATGCAGCTTACTGAATTGCACTCAGTGTGATAACAAAAAAAGAGAAGCACGGTCTTGCTATTTGAAAATGGCTTTATATAGAAAGGTAATTTTTTCCTAAATGAGTTAACCACAACCCTATAAATCACTCAAGTTTGTAGGCAAAGAGCATTTATAGTTTACACATTGATAAAGTTAAAACCAGTTTTTTTCCAGTACTGTAACTGGATAGTATACTTTCATTTTAATACATCTATAAAAACAAAAATAACTTAAATATACATTACAAGGCTCAGATTTAATGTTAACAATGTCTTAAAAAGTTTACCAGTAGTGTTGTGCACACAGTAGGTGGTCATTAAATGCTGACACAGTTGACAGCAATCCACATTAATTCATTCCCTACTTTATAGCAAATGCATCATAGTAAAGGAAGGAGAGGAGAGCTTTCTTACCATAAAATATTTTCGTAACAAGTTGAAACGTTTACATGGAACAATTCTCCCTACAGTGAGATTGCCATGTCTTTTAAATTCAGAGAAACAGTTACAACTTAATTACAACTACTCAGTGTTATTTTGTTTGGCCAAAATGACAAATCATCTATTATATTTAAAAGCTATAATAAGCTTATTTAAGCCAATGAGATGTTTCAGGAGAAATATACCCTACTGTTCTTTCACCCCAGCTGTGGCCTCAGGAGGTAAACGGCCATTTCAAAGCAGCATTCCATCCGCACAGTGGGTGTGCCACAGTGTGCCCTCACCAGGCCTACTGGGGAGAATGCTCCACGCAGCCCAGTGTGGGGACTTTATATTCCCAACACTGGAAAGAACAACATTTGTATAAACTGAGGCACATTTAACTTTCCTAATATATGTACAAAAGGCATTTTGGGAATAAGCTTCATCTTCCATCGACATTTTTCTGATACTCAGTAATTCTGTTCTGAAAGTACACCAGTGTTTAAAACAGCTCACATCAACTCTAAGAAATTTGGGTAATATCTTATATTCCATTAAACAATGTGAGTTTTTCTAAGTGTCTGCTTTAAGGGATTTAATTTATGCATATGAAAAGACCAAAGAACAAGAGGGTTATGTTGTATGTTAGGGCAGTGAGATCTATTCCTTAAGTATATACAAGAGAGAGCAAGGTTAGTAAGTGAGCACAACACTTTTGAGTTACCAGTGTGACGCTAACATGCATCATGGACTGGACACCGGAGAACGACCACACCATCAGACGGGGCATCTGCATGACTCTGTTCTAAGGCTTAAGGTTCACTTCAGGGTCTAGACAGCCACGTAGACACCATGGCCTCGGAGTAGCACCCATAGAGCGGGGACCCCCGTCGTGAGGAAATTCAGGACTGCAAACTCAGAGGCAACAGCTCTTCTACTTTCTGCAATCCATTCACAAGAATTCAGTGATTATATGAAATTAAATAATATCTGAAGTTAAAATGTCTGGGTGGCTCTTGGTTATTAGACCACAGACTTTGTCGACTAATCATGTAGCTAGTTTCTAAAGTGACTCTTACAGAAAATGGCAGTGCAAGTTCTTTTCCTCTTCCCAACACCTCTCTCAACTTGTACAAGTACACAAACTAAAATATCCAGTGTTCCTAGGGAAAAGAACCTACAGCTAAAGAAAATAGTAGCATAAATGCCAGTTCCTTACAAGCCATGTATTTAAAGGCTAGTGATTATTCAAAGTCACCATCCTAGCTTGTATTAAGCATAGGCTGTAACAACTGCCTGGATTAGGCACTTAAACTCGATAATTTACTGAAAACATCTCCTATCGATCACACAGGATGACTCCATTTTCTAATGGAGATGAGCCCTTCCTAAGGAAATTAAGCTGGTGCTCAGTAAAAACACATCTGAATTTCTACACTATGCTCACTGCTGATCATCAATGAATTTTCACTTTCTGTACAAGCAGCAAATTAGTAGTTTTAAGGGTCCGTAAAGCAGTTAATAGTACAGATCCCCAAATACATTTTTTTAATTTCATAAAGCATCACCCATGATACAGTAAACACGAGGAAAAGGAGAAGCCAATGGGAACCCTAGAGTGGGGGGGGGCAGGGCACAACTCCCCACCAGATATTGCTGAGCGACCGAGTCCGCCCCTACCTGGCCTCACACGCGAGGGACGTGGTCAGGGCAGGGCTTGCTGTGTCGGTACCGCATGACGTACACCGTGGACTGGTGCCACCAGTATAGCATCACCACCGCGAGGACGTGCCAGATCTGGTGGCTTGACCCGAGGTAGTTCAGTTGTCCTGGAAGGGAACACAGAAGGAAATAGTATTTGTTGCAGTCTGTCCACACAAAAGAAAAATACCTCCCTCCTTGGCCTCAGAAGCAGGCTTCGCAGTAGAACAATTTCCGTAGTCTGAGAGTGACTGGAGACGGATTCAGACCCAAATGTTTTTTAAAATGGATCCATTCACATTTGGGTCTAATGTTAAGGTCCTGTTGGTTAAGTACACAGGAGAACTTTAGAAATTCTACTCCGGGTGTGTTTTCAAAATCAGCTTCAGGAATCCCACGTCTCAACTCACATCTGGAGGAATGAAAAAAATGACACGAGAGCCAGAAACCTGGGAGAGGCAGACGCACTGCTGTGCTTGGATGTGAACCTGCCAGACGCACTTTCTGTATTTCCAGCAGGAGTGCGAGGAGGAAGCAGAGACCTGGGTCTTTCGTCTTTGACCAATGGGATATCTGCAAAACATAGCTAGTAATGAGTTAGTCAGGTGATCAGTTCATACACAACTTCAGAGACTTTCTCTGTGTGTTAAATGTTAAATTCCAAGAAGATTAAATAATTAATATGGGGAAAGCTTCTCCATGTTTCTCAGTAAACAAAATGCAGAGCTGTAACAATTTAAATGTGAATAACTTATGCTACTTCCATGGTTACGCAGATGTTCTTTAACCCACTCTCTCTCTCCTCACCAGGAACAATCACCAGCACAGTTCGCAGACTGCGACGTTCCAGTCAAGAGTCCCTCTGGGGTGGACCCTTCCGACAGTTCAGTGACGCCTACAGGCTCATTTTTACAGAATTACGAAGAAAACTGACTATCCCGTAATATGCACAGATACACACTCCATTTTACCCATGGACACCGTGGGAATGGACCTATCAAACCTCATTTTGTCATTTAAGTATTGTAAGAGATCTAACTGGAGCTGACTGAAAGCTTGTAGGTTGTGCTGTTTCCACCCACACTCCTCACAGCCAGGCCCCACGAAGGCACTGGCCCAGGGGGCTGCTGTGGCGCTTACGCAGGGACAGACTGGCGTCTCGCCACGAGACACTGCCGTCCCTGGGTCTGCGAGCTCCCTGCGCTCACGCCCCTCCTGTCTGATGGGTCAGACAGGCGGCAGCTCCTGACCTGAACGTTTTGAGGCCTACGACCACCATGGCCATGAGCACCCCCACCCTGCCTGTGGAAACGCTGCCTTCCACTGAGCCCCAGGAAGGGAGTGTGCCTGGCAGGGCGAGCGGAGGGCAGGCGTGAGGCTGTGTCTGTGTTGACAGCGTTGCCGCCCGAGCCCCGCCTCCCCGCTCGCCTGCGAGAACCGTCCACTAGGAGACCAGCCCCTGGTGCCAGGAAGGCTGGGGACTGCTGCTGTCCAGCATGGTCGTGGCTCAATGTAAAAACAATTTTTAGAAGAATTAGTAATAAAGTGATATAAAAATACAGTTTACCAGAATTGTTTTCTGAGGGAAATCCTGCCTCTGCCTGCAGACGGGTGGTCCTCGGCTCAGGGGCGTGTCCGAGGCAGGTTCCCACGTCCTGCTGTCTCCGTTCTCCTTTCTGTTCCCGCTTTTATCTGAAGCTCAGCAGCGGGAAAGCAGGTGCACAGAGGGGCTGCGGGGCTCATTCCCAGGCCAGGTTTCTCACCCTTCCTCTTTCCCAGCACGGGCGAGTGGCATAATCCCCTCTCTGAGTCACTGTGGAAGTGATTCTCAACCCGCAAGAAACGGGGACAAGTTTGCACTTGGGATTTAAACTGCCCCGATTTCCGGCCCTCCAAACTTAGAAAAAAATCACTGTTTCCTGTACTCTGAACATTATCCTTGACCCATCGATATTTGAACAGCCAAAGCACAGCGGGGTCTGCGTCACTGTCCCTTACTGAGCCGCACACCCACTCATGGGACGGGGTGGGGACACCAGCACAGTAACTGCCATCGTTGGCTGGTCGCTGCTCACTAGCAACTGTGCGGCAGGGGCTGCGTGTGCGTTTGCTCACCTAATCCTCACAACCACTCCGCAGGAAAAGTGTCACCCTCATGTCTCAGACAGGACACCGGAGCTGAGAGCTTAAGAAACTTACTCAGCTCGTGCAGCCAGCAAGTGGAACCCAAGCAGCCTGATCCCGGAGCTAAAACGCCACATCAAGCAAATGCATGTTCTGGAGAACATGACTCACATCACCCAGGTTATCTTAGTTGCTTTTCCATCAGAAATTTTTCCCTCTAGACTGAAGAACAGAGAAATCCACCCTTCTCTTGAGTGATGGGCTTGTGTCTATTTTGGACACATAAAGACTCTTAATTTTACAATTTTTGCCCCAGCCCTGGGTGCCAGGAGCCGAAAGCCAGATTTGTGGCCTTTCTCTAGTTTACAGAACCTTACGAGGCACATGCCGTGCAGTGACCCTAATCCGCTGTGTTTCATCATCCATCACTTACTATCCTCTCTTTTCTTCCCTTCTTGCTTTACGTATCTCTGCGTAAGAACTGGTTTTTAAGAACCAGTTGGTTTATAAGGAAGTAAATGGTAGTGGATAATTAGCATTCCACTTTTTTTTTTTAGACAGAATCTCACTCTGTTGCCCGGGCTACAGTGAGTGCCGTGGCGTCAGCCTCGCTCACAGCAACCTCACACTCCTGGGCTCAAGCGATCCTTCTGCCTCAGCCTCCCAGGTAGCTAGGACCACAGGCATGCGCCACCATGCCCGGCTAATTTTTTCTGTATGTTTTTAGTTGGCCAATTAATTTCTTTCTATTTTTAGTAGAGACGGGGTCTCACTCTTCCTCAGGCTGGTCTCCAACTCCTGACCTTGAGCGATCCTCCTGCCTCGGCCTCCCAGAGTGCTAGGATTACAGGCGTGAGCCACCACGCCCGGCCACGTTCCACTTTTAATTAAAAAAAACAAACACACACAAAAACAGTGGCTGGGAGTCAGAAGACTCAGAGCCCAGCGCCAGCTCTGCCACTAGCTCGTGATGGACAATGGTGGTAGCTGCAGCTACTGAGCTCAACTCATGTTGTGAGGATGAAAGGGAAAGTTCTAGACGACATTTGGGAATAGAAGAATCTTTCTATCATCAATAATAATGAAAAAATAAATCTCAGTTTTCATGCTCTGCCTCGAGCCCGTACTTAGAATAACGCTGTAAAACCACTGTACAAGAGACACCCACCTGGAAAATACCGTTCCGGGACTTTGGAAATGTAGAACAGGAAAGCGAGGAGAGCAATCACATACATCACGACTACACGGGGTGCAAAGTCCTGAAAAGCAAAACACGTTCTTTTCAAAGACCTTCCTGCTGTCACCAAATTCCCAACTTATTACCAATCTAACAGTGGGATTGGAGACTGTTTCTCAGATCACCTCCAGTAACAGAAACCTGGCTCCCAACACTGCAGGAAGCAGCCTGCCAGAATGGCGCAGAGCGGGTCCTGGAGGCCAGGCTTGGACATCGCTGCAGGTCCCGGGGGCACCCCACTCCACCCACAAGTTAGTGTCTGGTGAGCGCGTACGGGAACGGAGTTACCAGCCAAACAAGCAAAGAGACTGAAGACCAGGAACTTGCGGCTGGGAAAGATCCAAGCAACCCTGCCCAAGACAGACATCTGTTCTAACACCCCAGACAAATGCGCCTTCGAATGCGACTACAGGTGGCTCTCCATCTCACTGCTGACGTTACACTGGAAAGGTTTCCTGGCCCTAAAAATATCAGCCAGCCATCTTTTTCATATTGTTCCTAGTTCTGGTTATTTAATATAAACCTAATTTACCAATAACCCTTTTAAGAAATAAAGACACATTATTTCTCTTTCCTCTTCAAATACTTGAGAGTCACCACGGCCCTCTTTAAGTCCTGTATTCTGCAGATTAATCAACCTCAGATTTCTCACACGTTGTAGAACACATCATCCCACCCCCCAGGATTAACCATTCCATAAGTTTCCATCTTTGGTTAAGTGACTCTTTCCATCTTTTTAAAATTAGAGCTTATCAGAGAATTTCTCTGGAAGTTTCCCTTCGCTTCCTCACTGGAATGATCTGTGATCACATTAGAATTCCATCTCTGAGAACTACCTGTTTTCTGTCTGCGGCCAAACCACCATGAACGCACCCGATCTCGTCTGAGAACTAACTACCAGTTTTCCATTAGAACCCATCTGTCAGAAGCACTCGTTTTCTAAGCCGTATTTCTGTTTTAAGATTTCTGCACATGGGCCAGGCGCGGTGGCTCACGCCTGTAATCCTAGCACTCTGGGAGGCCAAGGCCAGAGGATCGCTCAAGGTCGAGTTGGAGACCAACCTGAGCAAGAGGGAGACCCCGTCTCTACTAAAATAGAAAGAAATTAATTGGCCAACTAAAAATATATAGAAAAAATTAGCCGGGAATGGTGGTGCATGCCTGTAGTCCCCGCTACTCGGGAGGCTGAGGCAGGAGGATTGCTTGAGCCCAGGAGTTTGAGGTTGCTGTGAGCTAGGCTGATGCCACGGCACTCTAGCCAGGGCAACAGAGTAAGACTCTGTCTAAAAAAAAAAAAAAAAAAAGAAAAGAAAAGAAAAAGATTTCTGCACATGGGATTATTTGCCATTTTTTTCCTGAAGTTTTCTAAAATCCACTGACTTAATGGGTCTTGTTCTTTTTTTTATGTTTAAAAGAAAGCAAAAATAATTTTATTTTGTAAAGGATTATATTTTTAAGAGTGTACACTGATGTAGGGATGAAATGACATGAGATCTGAGATTTGCTTTAAAATAGCAAGTATAGGCCGGGCGCGGTGGCTCATGCCTGTAATCCTAGCACTCTGGGAGGCCAAGGCGGGCAGATCGCTCAAGGTCAGGAGTTCGAAACCAGCCTGAGCAAGAGCGAGACCCCGTCTCCACTATAAATAGAAAGAAATTAATTGACCGACTAAAACTATATAGAAAAAATTAGCTGGGCATGGTGGCGCATGCCTGTAGTCCCAGCCACTTGGGAGGCTGAGGAAGAAGGATCGCTTGAGCCCAGGAGTTTGAGGTTGCTGTGAGCTAGGCTGATGCATGGCACTCACTCTAGCCCGGGCAACACAGTGAGACTCTGTCTCTAAAAAAATAAATAAATAAATAAAATAAAATAAAATAGCAAGTATAACAAAAGTTTGACAACTGCTGAATTCGACAATGGATATATGGGTGTCTACTGTAATAACCTATTTTTTGTAAGGTTGGAAATGCTTGTAATATATTTAAAAAATTAAGAATTAAAGGAATTTGGTGGTACCAAATTTTTGTTGCTATTGTTATTGAGAAAGAGTCTTACTCAGTTGCCCTGGGTAGAGTGCAGTGGTGTCATCATAGCTCACTGCAGCCTCCAACTCCTGGGCTCAAGCCATCCTCTTGCCTCAGCCTCCTCAGTAGCTGGGACTACAGGCATACAACACAATGCCTGGCTAATTTTTCTATTTTTAGTGGAGACAGGGGTCTCACTCGGGCTGGTCTTGAACTTCTGAGCTCAAGCAATCCTCCTGCCTCAGCCTCCCAGAGTGCTAGGATTACAGGCATGAGCCACCATGCCTGGCTCCATTAAATTTTTAAATATACATTCCCTATTACCCAACAATTTTACTTCTAGCAATGTATCCTAAAGGACTATTCTCATAAAAACATAAAGAGGATGTACTGGGAATATTCATTTCAACACTGTTGGCAA
>CAUYRT010057222.1:0-14066 GCA_963574885.1 Lepilemur ruficaudatus
AAAAAAAAAAGGCAAAAAAAAAAAATGGACATTGGAATCACTCAATGCTTGCTATTAGCAGACCGAAGACTTAAAACAACTATTATGAATATGTCAAAGGTCTTAAAGAAATACAAAGAGAGAGAGAGAGAGACAGAGAGAGAGAAAGAGAGAGAGAACACATGGAGCCTGTAAGTAGAGAAACAGAAACTCTACAAAAATAACTGAGTAAAAATTTTAAAACAGGAAAGTACAATATCTGAAATTACCAAATAAAAAGCTTGATGCATTTAACAGCAGATTGAGGCCATCAAATAAAGTTAGTGAACTTCAAGAGAGATTAATTAAAACTACCCAGTATGAAAATAGAAACCAAAACACTTTCCCAAAAAGGAATAGAGACTTACTGAAATGAGACTCTAGCAACTGGTAACATATATGCGATTTCAGTCCCAGAAGAAGAATGAAAAGAAAAAGGGTCAGATAAGGCCATTTGAAGAAATAATGATCAAAAATTCCAAACTTTGGTGAAAAACATTAATCTATAATTCCAAGATACTCTGTGAACTCACGATAAAAAGAAAACAAATGAAAGCACAACTAACTGGGTACATCAGTGTCAAACTGCTGAAAACAGACATAGAAAAAATATTAAAAGCTGCTTAACAGAAAAGGACTCATTGTATATAGTGAAACAATTCTATGAATAATATCCGATATTTACAAGAAAAAAGTGGGAGTCAGATACAAGGAAGAGACATTTTCAAGGTACTAAAAGAAAAACCAAAATGCCAACACAGAATTGAATTTCCTGGGAAAATACTTTTTAAAAATGAGGGTGAGGTCAAGACAACGCAGATGAATAAATCTCTCAAATCTCACATCAAAAGAGAAATCACTAAGTGTAACTCAAACTTAAACTGAATGATAATAAACACAATATGTAAAATTTTGTGGGAAGTCAGAATTTTTGTGTTAAACTCTTCAAGGACACACAAAGAACACACTGCAGCAAAGACCTAGAAATCTAAAAAAGCATCACTCCCACTTTCTCCACGAAGACAGAATAACAACTTTCATGAATCCATCAGAGGTTTGACAGCCCAAGGTAACTAGTCTACGATCTAAAGAAAGACAGGCACATCAAAGAGAAAGGATGTACAAATGGTGGTCTATCACTGGCAGAATACGTGAGGAAAGCAGAGGCGCAGAGCCACAAAAGAATGCAGCTGACATTTTTCATGAATTTCTAAAGCCCATGTGTAGGCCGGTATGCAAACATGGAACCCCTGAGAGCCAGGCACAAGTGGAGTTCCCAGCACTAGCAGGTCTTTTTCCCCTGAGCCAAACCATGCTCACTGGAGAGATTAGTGGCCAGGTGGGAGATCAGAGAAAGCTGCTGCTGGCGATGCAGGCCTGGGGCAACAGGAGTCAGTCAGTACTATGGGAAAGGTGTGGAGCCTCTCTTGGATTTCTCTGCCCCATCTTTCCCTGGGAGCAAAAAGTCTTAAGCCATTGGGGGAGGGGCAGCACACTTCATCACCCTAATTCACAGGGTAATACTGTAAATTAATACTGGGGAACAGAACAAAAATAACCTCTTACCCCCAATAAATGGGGAATAACCCACTATGGCTCCCAAACCATTAGGGCTTTACCTCTTCGGAAAGATCAGGACACGCTCTTCTATAAGACTCACCAAAGATACCAGGGAGATTTTCCTTCCATGTGAAGGAAGGAAAGAATCACTGAGAAATATCTCCCTCAATGAGCCAGGTTCCCATGCCCGGAGACTGAGGCTGAAATAAAACAGCTGAAATACCCTCCTCTGTCCTCTGCATTTAGATAGTCTGTATTGGGTATGAGGAGCGGAACAGGAGTCTACCTGTACGTGGGTAAGAGAATGGAGAAAGAAACTTCTGTGCACGGGAGCCACAACACAACTTACAAATTCCCTGCTGACCTGAAGGGACAGAGATAAAAGTCTGGGGAGACCAAGATGGCAAGAGTTTGTGAGACAGAATTCTAGAGCAGAGAGCACTGCACAGTGAGAGAACCGTGGAGGCACGCAGAGGGTGGCCCCCAAATACTTATCAGAGAACTGATCAGTAAATTTATATAAGAAGACTACCTTTGGTCTGGGAAAGAAACAGCCAAAAGGATAAAAGGAAACAGCATCTACCACTCACACAGGGCTGGGAAAGGGTCCTCTTCCTGTCAGCTAGCTGAGGAGACCCAAAATTCACAGGAGAGAGAAACAACTAGCCCTAGACTGAGAAATACTCCAAACCTGTGCAATAAATCATAAAAACTAAGACCCCAAAGGATCGTACTATTTCCAATAGCTTAACAATTAAAAATGTATGAATACCTAAAATACATGAAGCACACAAAATGTATAAACCAAAAATGACAGAATTAAAAGTAGAAATAGACAATTTAACAATTAGATTTAGTGATTTCAACACCTGTTTCTACAAGTGATAGAACAAGTAGACACAAAATAAGTATAAATATTGATGACGTGGACAACATAATCAAACAACTTTATCCAATTTTAGTTAGAGACTACTACACCAAACAACAGCATAATAAACAATTAAGTGCACACAGAAAATTTAACAAGATAGAACATATTCTTGGCCATAAAACATATTTTAATAAACTCAAGATGATTCAAGTCATGCAGATTATATTCTCTTTTAAATTGTTAAATTAAAAACCAACAAAAGGAAGACCCCTGAAAAATCTGCAAATATTTGAAAACTACTAACTCACTTCTAATAACCCATGAATTAAAGAAAAAATCAAAAGAGAAAACCAAAAATATTTTGATCTGAGGGAAAATGAAAACCAACATATAAGAATTCAATGGAAGCTAATAAGAAGTACTTCAATGAAGTTTATAGCACTTAACATTTGTATTGGAAAGGTAGAAATAGGTGAAATCATGACCTCAGCTTTTTCTTTAAAGAATTAGGTTAGAAAGAGTAAATTAAACCCAAAGAAAACAAAAGAAAGAAAATAATATGGACCAGAGAAGAAAAATAAATAAAGAAAAATAAAAAATAGAGAAAATTAAAACCACCAAGAACTGAGTCTTTGAGAATATCGAAGGAATTGATAAACTTCTAGAAAGACTGGACAGGAAAAGAAATAGAAGACAAAAATAAGAAGTATCAGGGATGAAAGGTGACATCACCACAGATTCCACAGATACTAAAAATGCAATTAAAACATATTATGAAGAGCTTCCTACAAATTGGATATTGTATGAAATGTACAAATGCATTAAAAGAAACAAAATACCAAAGATAACGAGAAATAACTAAAGTGAAAGCCTAATAGCTGTTAAAGAAATTGTAGTGAAAATTAACCAAGAAAATTTCAGGCATAGACATTTTCACTGGTTTCATTTAAGGAATAAATAATATCAATTGTATGTTAACCTTTCCAGAAAATGAAATAGGATGGAATACATTCTGGACTCATTATCTAATGCCAGTATTCCCTATTACTAACACCATGCAAAGATATTAAAGAAAGCTTCATAACAATATTCCTCATAAACATAGACACAAAAAATACTAACAAAACTTTTAGCAACATGGATTCAACAGTTATATAAAAATGGTAATGCATTATAACTAAGTGGGGTTTCTTCTAGGGAAGCTAGGATGGTTTAATAGCAACATATCCATCAATACAATACACCACATTAATAAATTAAAAATATGAATGCAACTATGGTCATTTTGATATAGGCAGGAAAATTATTTGAACAAAATCCATTATCCTTTCATGATAAAAATCTCAACAAATTAGGAATTAAAAAAATACTTCCTCAACTTTAGAAAATGCATTTTCAAAAAACTTGCAGCTAACAATGTCTTTAATACTGAAAGAATAAATGGCTAATACCCAAGATCAGGGAAAAATAGAGATGTCTTTTCTCACCACTTGTATTCCACAGTGTACTAAAGGTTCCAATCAGTGCAAGAAGAAAAGAAAAACTGTTAATAGCTTAGAAAGAAGTAAATTGTCTTTCTTTGCTGATGACTTGCTCACTTACGTTGAAAATCTAATGTACTCTGCAAAAAAGTCTACTAGAATAAGTGGTTTTCACAAGGTAGCAAAATGTCAGATTTCAAGAATTTTTTAAAGCTGCAATCATCATGACAGAATGATATTAGCACAAAAGTAGAAAAATAGGTGAAGGAAAAATAACAGAAAATCTAGAGGTAGATCCACATATATAAGCACAACTGACTCTACAGTGACTCAAAGACAAGCCATTGGAGATGGGTATTCTTTTCAATAAATGATGCTAGAAAAATTGGTTTTCTACATGCATTTCAAATCTTAAAACACATGCAAAAATTAACTCAAATATTTCATAGACCTAAATGCAACTAAAACTATAAGCTTTTAGAATAAAACATAGAGGAAAATATTTGTGACCTTGGCTTAAGCAACTATTTCTTAGACACAATGCCAAAGCAGAATCTACAAAAGAACAGATAGATAAATCGGACTTCATCAAAATAAGAAACTTTTCTTTTAAAAGCACCATTAAGAGAAAGAAAACAGTGCACAGACTAGGAGAAAATGTTTTCAAAGCTTATATCTGGTAAAGTATTGGCATCCAGAATATATCAAAGCTTGCAATGCTCAATAATAAAAAGAATTGCAACCCAATAATAAATGGCTACAAGATTTCAGCATACCCATCATCTACATATGATCCAGTCATTCCAAAGCAGCCATTTTTCCAAGAGAAAAGTCACTGACAAAAAAACAAAACAAAACAAAACAACAACAACCCAATCTTAATAGGTCACATAGGATCCCATCTATACCGCCTTCCTGAAATGATAAACGATAGATATGGAGAACAAATTAAAGGTTGCCAATGAGTACAGATAACTAGGGTGAGGTCACTATAAAGGGGTGACATAAAAGAGACCTTTGAGGCAATGGAAATGTTGCATATCTTGACTGCGGTCATGAATATGCAACCCACACATGATAAAGGTGCATAGAACTAAACATACGTGAGCACACGCACATGCAAACACACACACACACAAAGTGAAGTAAAACAAGAAAGCTAAAGATGGGTGGACTGTATCAGTGGCAATGTACTAGTTGTGATATAGTACTACAGTTCCATAAGATGTCGTCTATGGACAACTAAGATAAAGGGTGCACAGGATCTCTGTATTATTTCTTACAATTGCATGTGAAGAAAATAACCTCAGAATATAAGTTTAAATTATAATACTATAAAATCATACACTTTAAATATATACTATCTATTTTGTGTTGGTTATAACTTAATAAAACTAGAATGTCTGGGTATGTATTAAAAATGTATATATAAAACACATATCATTTCTCACCACATACAAGTTTTCTCAAATTGGACCTTAAACAAAAATGCAAAAGTTGCAATTAAAGGAAAAAAATAGGAGAATACTTTTATTACCTTTGAGTAGATAGGACACAATACCATGAACAAGAAAAAACTAGGTAGATATTAATAAATGATAGATGGATGATAGATGGATGGATAGATATATTAGTCTTCAGCAAACTTGAAACTTCTGTTCTTCAAACACTTTAATAAAAATAAAAGATAAGCCAAAGCTTGGGAGAAAATATTCACAATGAATATGTATGATGTAAAACTTGTATCCAAAATATAAATGCCATTTTAGAACTCAGCATTATTTAGAAAGCAAATATTTTAAAAATAGTAAACATAATCCCAATTAAAAATGGGCAAAGATGTGAAGAGAAACCTCACAGAAGATAGATGAACAGCCAAAATGTACCTAAAAACATGTTCATCTTCTTTATTCATCAGAAAATGCAAAGTAAAACCAAAATTTGATACCATATCACTTCCACTACCGTGGCTGACTTTGAAAGCCTGGGAAATGCAAAGTTTTTTCAGGGCTTCAAGCAACAGGACATATCAAATATTGTTGATGGGAGCATAAAATGGTAAACTATTAACACTATGGAAAACAATTTGTTAGGTTTCTTTTTTTTTTTTTTTTGTAATCATAACCATATGCTTACCTTAGGAAGTAGCGATTCTATTCCTTATATGTATCTAAAAGCAATGAAAACGTGTGTCCTTAAAAAGACTTGTACAAGATTATTCATAGCATTTTATTCTCAATCACCCCAAACTGTAAACAGCCTCAATATCCAGTGTGTGCTATGAACTGGAATGTGTCCACTCAAAATTCTCACATGTTGAAACCCTCAGCCCCAACGTGACTGTGTTTGGAGATGGGGCCTACGCAGGAGGCAAGTAGTAACTGGGGCCTTGAGAGTGGGCCCCTTATTGCCAGGATTAGTGTGCTTATAGGAAGAGACACTGGAGAGCTTCCTCTCTTTCTATAACTTAGAGTCATGCAAAGAGTATTTTCTTTGAACCACCTCTCCAAAAAATGGTTAAAATTTTAGTCTTGCCACTGGACATAATACTAGCCTTTCATGTTAACAAATTATTTAATTTCTTTTAATCTCTTAATCTGTTTTCCCATCTGTAATTTCAGAGCACCGATGACAATATTCTAGGGCAATTCAATTATTAAATGAGAAAATATTTTGAAGTGCCTTTCCTACCACAAACAAACGAAAAGTGCCACTGGAATAGTAACAGAAATGCAGCAGTGGCAGAGCAAGCAAAAAATAACTAAATAAGTGTTGCCAGATCAGGAATGCAAAGTTCAAAAAGAAGAAGGAAAATCAAGGAGTAAAAAATGTGATATAAATTATGAAAAATATAATTCTAAAATAATATAAAAGCAATTTTAGAATGATCTCACTGTTTGCCTAGTTATAAACATACTGAGATTTACTGAGTGTCTCAGGACAACACTGGAAAGAAAGTAAGCATTTATAGGCAAGGAGACTGAAGTCTAGAAAAGCTTAGCAAATTGCTCCAAATTAGATAACTGGTATTTGCAAAGCTACGGCTAGAATTCCAGTTACCTGACATCGAGAACAGTGACAGATAACAATAGCACCAATAAAAGGCAGACACATACACAATCATTATAACATCATTATTAAATAGGCAGACAGGTAGGATCAATGATGTGCACACACAACACTGATGGAGTCAGTGTCTCTCACTGTAATAACTGTTGGCTAAAGCTTATAATCCTACTGATTTAGGCAATATTATTGACCTTCCATTATTTATCTGGATAACAGTTGTTCTTTTGTATAATTACTGCTGAGGAGTACAGTTAATTTTTATTTGTTTTATTAAAGCCACCATCAGTAGGGACAGTTCTGAATGGCTTTATAATTAGGCAGTGGCTAACTGTTCTGAAGAAAGAAAATTTCTTCCATCATATTAATATATGAAGTTTGTAAATAAATCCAGTAATTTAAAGACAGAGATATGATACATTTGCTTGATCGTTTTTGAAAAATAGTTCCCATGACGTAGAATATTTATTTACAAATTTTTATTTGAATGAGAAATCAGTTATAAGAAAAGGCCATCTGTATTTATTGCATGTGGTCGTGATGAAATAACAGGCAAATCTATAATTTATATCTCAAGAGTTCATGTCTACGCATTCCTCATTTCTAAGTCATGATCCTACTTGCTACACCTGAGCTCTGGTGGGGAGAGGACCCATCTTCATTCTGGAGAGTGGACCACTTGCTGGAGTTGTGCTAGGGCTGGGTGTGGCAGACCCAGTGAAAGGGGATCTGGCAGGAGAGATGGGTGAAGGGGATTATCAGCACACTGAGCTAGAGCCATGTGGATTTACTTACAACTACATGCGAGTAGTGATGCAAAAATCAAAGTGAGTACCTCTTAGCTGTTTATTTTGTTTTGCTTAATTGTCCACTAGGTACATTGTGTTGTCATTAACTGAAATGAGAAAGACCAACTGTGGGAAAATATTCAAAATTTTAGATTTATGAAGTTACAAGTTGCTGACTATTTGATTTTCTGGGTGTTGCCTCCATAAGATCCTGCGTCCCAACACAGCTCGTGTGGTTCTGAGAGGCTAATTTTCTTTCTGGACCTAACTGGAAGTTAAATGTAGACCAGGCCTACACTAATCAGGAAATTCTAGCTCTTGCTACAATTTTTTGTTTCACTATTGGACATATAACCCATTTTTGACCAATGAACCAGAAGAAAACTTTTAATGAAGATTTATAGGAAATGAAACTTCCTTGTTTGTCTGCAGAAGTTTCCCAAAACAATTCTACCTCTCTCTAGATGGGAAAAAGTGTCATTCATATGAATCAGTTAAATTCTGTCAGAAAAAGAGATGGTTCTCATTCAGTCTCTGCAATCACAGGATGTATTAGCAAATACTTAAGTGCAGTCTCAATCTTTCCATCAAATACTTGAAAATAATCATTAGCAAGTAAGAGTCTACTGAAGGCATCTTCCTTTCAGGAATGCAAAGCTTCCATTTTTCCAAGAAGCACAGCCACCAGAGACTGGGGTCCTGTCCCAGAGTCACGGACACAGGGCAAAATAAGGCCAAGCTGCAAAAAACGTAGCACTTTTCCACTCCTTTACAAGAGAATAAAGTCAAATTTTCTCCCCAAAGGCAAAGCAGATTGCCATGGTTCCTGCTGCATTTCCCGTATGACCCTGAGATAAGGCAGCCTTGGGGTGGAGCACTGAGTGAGCAAGGCAAACTGGTCTCTAGCATCACTGCTGAACTGCTGAATCAAACCAACCCTGCAGCCAACCCTGCCTCTTGATTTGCAGTTTTTATTGCTCAAGCTATTTAGAGTTCAGCTTGCTACAATTTAGGAGAAAATACAGCTTAACTAAAGCAATATAAAATAATTCTTAGAATCACACAGCCTCCCTAGGCTCAACCAAGAAGAAATAGAATTCTTGAACAGACCAATATCAAGTACTAAAATTGAAACAGTAATAAAAAGCCTTCCTAAAAAGAAAAGTCCTGGACTAGATGGTTTAACACCAGAATTTTACCATACCTACAAAGAAGAACTGATGCGTATCCTGCAGAAATTATTCCACAACATCGAGAAAGACGGATTTCTCTCCAATACATTTTATGAAGCCAACATCACCCTGATACCAAAACCAGGAAAAGACGCAACAAAAAAAGAAAACTACAGACCAATATCCCTTATGAATGTAGACTCAAAAATCCTCAACAAAATCCTAGCTATCTGAACCCAGGTGCTTATCAAGAAAATAATCCAGCTCACTATAAATTGTGACTGTAAACATTATACTGTAAATGCTTTGTAGTTTTCCCCCAATAAAAAAGAAAAAAAAAATAATCCATCATGACCAAGTGGGTTTCATCCCAGGGATGCAGGGACGGTTCAACATATGCAAATCTGTAAATGTTATTCACCACATAACAGAAGCAAAAACAAAGACCATATGATCCTCTCAATAGACGCAGAAAAAGCATTTGACAAAATTCAACACGCTTTTATGACAAGAAGGTTTAACAAAATAGGCATAGATGGGGCTTACCTAAAAATGATACAAGCCGTATATGACAAACCCACAGCCAACATCATACTGAATGAGGAAAAGTTGAAAGCATTCCCACTTAGAACTGGAACAAGGCAAGGCAAGATGCCCACTATCTCCACTTCTACTCAACATAGTGCTGGAAGTCCTTGCTATAGCAATCAGACAAGAGAGCAGAATTAAGGGTGTCCAGATGGGGGCAGAAGAGATCAAACTCTCACTCTTTGCTGATGATATGATATTATATCTAGAAACCTCCTCCAAGGATTCAACCAAGAGTCTCCTCGAATTGATAAATGAATTTAGTAAAGTCTCAGGATGCAAAATCAATACACACAAATCAGAGGTATTCATATATGCCAATAACAGTCAAACTGAGAACCAAATCAAAGACTCAATTACCTTCAAAACAGCAGTAAAGAAAATAAAATACCTAGGAATATATTTAAGTAAAGAGGTAAAAGACCTCTACAGAGAGAACTATGAAACACTGACAAAGGAAATAGCAGAGGACGAAATAGGTGGAAGACCATACCATGCTTGTGGGTCAGCAGAAACAACATTGTTAAAATATCTATATTACCCAAAGTAATCTACAGAGTCAATGCAATTCTTCTTAAAATACCATCATCATTTTTCACAGACATAGAAAAAATAATTTTACACTTCATATGGAACCAGAGAAGACCCTGTATAGCAAAAGCAATCCTAGGTAATAAAAACAAAATGGGAGATACCAATGTACCAGACTTCAAACTATACTACAAGGCTATAGTGATTAAAGCAGGTTGGGACTGGCACAAGAACAGGCACATTGACCAGTGGAACAGAACAGAGAACCCAGATATAAAACCATCCTCATATAGCTATCTAATCTTCGACAAAGCAGACAAACGTATACACTGGCGAAAAAAATCCTTATTCATTAATGGTGCTTGGAAAACTGGATAGCCATATGTAGGAGACTGAAGCAGGATCCACACCTTTCACCTCTAACAAAAATCACCTCATGCTGGGTAACAGACTTAAACCTAAGGTATGAAACTATTAGAATTCTAGAGGAAAATGTTGGAAATACACTTTTAGACATTGGCATAGGCAAAGAATGTAAGAAGAAGACCTCAAAAGCAATCACACCAACAACAAAAATAAATAAATGGGACTTGATCAAATTAAAAAGCTTCTGCACAGCCAAAGAAACTGTCATGAGAGCAAACAGACAACCTACAGAATGGGAGAAAATTTTTGCATGCTACACATCTGATAAGGGGCTGATAACTAGAATCTATTTAGAACTCAGGAAAATCAGCAAGAGAAAAATCAGACAAACCTATCAAAAAGTGGGCAAAGGACATGAAGAGAAACTTTTCAAAAGAAGACAGAATAATGACCAACAAACATATGAAAAAATGTTCAACATCTCTAATCATCAGGGAAATGCAAATCAAAACAGCAATGAGAAATAACTTATCTCCAGTGAGAATGGCCTTTATCAAAAAGTCACAAAACAATAAATGTTGGCATGGATGCAGAGAGATAGTAACTTTCCTACACAGCTGGTGGGACTGCAAACTAGTGCAACTCCTTTGGAAATCAATATGGAGATACCTTAAAGCAATACAAGTAGATCTACCATTTGATCCAGCAATCCCACTACTGGGAATCTACCCAAAAGAACAAAAGACAATCTATAAAAAAGACACCTGCACTTGAATGTTTATAGCAGCACAATTCACAATTGCAAAGATGTGAAACAACCCAAGTGTCCATCAATACATGAGTGAATTAATAAAATGTGGTATATGTATACCGTGGAGTACTATTCAGCTATAAGAAACAATGGTGATATAGCATCTCTTATATTTTCCTGGATAGAGCTGAAACCTATTCTACTAAGTGAAGTATCCCAAGAATGGATAAACAAGCACCACATGTACTCACCAGCAAATTGGTTTCACTGATCAACACCTAACTGGACATATAGGAACAACATTTATCAGGTGTTGGGCAGATGTGAGGGGATGGGTATATACATACATAATGAGTGCGATGCACACCCTCTGAGGGATGGTCATGCTTGAAGCTCTGACTTTAGTGGGGAGAGGGGGCAAGGGCAATATGCATAACATTAACATTTGTACCCCCATAATATGCTGAAATTAAAAAAAAAATAAAACAAGATACCATGTAGACCTACAACCACTCGGAGGAGCGTTGTAGGGTGTGGTAGCTGTCCACTGTGCACTCACAGCGGTGCTGACGGCATGCACTTGAAGGAGAGCACCAGGAGATGATGTGTAAATCTGGACTTGCCAAATGCTGACCTGTAACACGTGTATGAGAGTCACCCTGGTGTTCCCAAGGTTGCATAGCTCCGATCCCTCTGGTGGGTGATTTGACAGAACAACTATTTAGCAGTTTAAAATTGGAAGTCCTTCCAGAAATGAGGCTAAGAATAAGTCAAAAGGACACTCCAATTCTGTTTTTTTTTTTTAATTTAGTGTGGTGATATCTTTCCTGCTTACGAGGGTTACCATGACATTCACAGACTGATATTTTTATGGTTGTTATTACACTGTAGTTCAATCAAGAATCATACAAGCATATTTGCCGGGTGCGGTGGCTCAAGTCTGTAATCCTAGCACTCTGGGAGGCCGAGGTGGGAGGATTGCTTGAGGTCAGGAGTTCAAGACCAGCCAGAGCAAGAGCGAGACCCCGTCTCTACTATAAAAAGAAACAAATTAATTGGCCAACTAAAAATATATAGAAAAAATTATCCAGGCATGGTGGCACATGCTTGTAGTCCCAGCTACTTGGGAGGCTGAGGCAAGAGGATCGCTTGAGCCCAGGAGTTTGAGGTTGCTGTGAGCTAGGCTGACCCCACGGCACTCTAGCCCGGGCAACAGAGTGAGACTCTGTCTCAAAAAAAACAAAAAGAAAAAAGAAATGAATCATACAAGCATGTCATATTTTATATAACCTGAACAAAACCCACTATTTCTTACAACTTACAACTTCTCCTCTACGAACTCCCTCTTGGTTAAAAGTAGCAGTTGCTGAAACTAGAGAACAGTAACCCTCATGGCAATTTAGCCACCATGCCGGCCACTTTGCCTCCAAAATCCCCTGGGGTCCGTCCCCTCACCCCACTCCCCCTTCCACCATCCTGCCGGGTGTCGCCACTTCCTAACAGGTGTTATGGCTGCTGCTTCCTCTTCCCATCCAACTTTTTAGAAAATCACCAGAATTATTTTTCTGATTCAAGTGATTTCCTTCCTTAAAATACTGCTTTTTACCACTCGTACTATGAAATCTAACTTTCTTAATGTACCGTGGTGAGCAGGTATGTGCAAATCTACCCACAAAGGCCGAGGAAGCTGAGAGGCTGAGGAAGAGGCTGACGAATCCAGTTTCCCCGAAAGAAACGTGTGACAGGGACTTAGGCACAGAGGGTTTGTCCCGCCAGCCGCAAGGCTACGTACCCCCCCAGGCTCTTACCCCGACCCTGGGCTTACGCACGGTGGTGTATGTGTAGGGATGCGTGGAAGGCATGTGAGGGGCCACTGAAGTCTCTGTATATTTGCCGGAGGGCAGATTTAGCAGTGCATAAAGCAGAAGCCAGGAGGCATTCCTGCAACAGGGGTCAATCAGGGGTCAACACAGCTGATTGGCATCCGAGATGGAACTGCTTTAGCCTCCACACTAAGAATTTTAAAAAAGGTCATGAACTCACCCTAGCTTAATAAGGATTGGGCCAGGTCATGAAATTACATTCCAACCATAAAAACACCTTCTGGTTGACAAACACGGGATGCTCTAACTGACCTTGTACTTGAAGTGCGTTCAGCACCCACCAGCCCCTTCCGCCCTCCTGTCCTTGCTCCACCGTCTAGCGCGTTGCTGTGCGGGGCTTCCCCGGGTGCAGCCCTTTGTGGGCCTCCCCCGCCTGCAGCAGAGTCTCACCGCGCTCCCCTGCACGCTCCCGCACCCGCTCCGCGCTCACTCTCCGGGCCCAGCCCTTACAGCGAGCGGTGGTGCCTGCACGTAGCTGTGCTCCAAGAAAGTAAAGGGCAGTGGCTGGTGAACGATAAGTACCTAAATCGATTTAGATTATTATTAATAACAGCTGCATATGAAAATAGTGAATTTTAAGTTTTCATTTTCTCCAAGAGCTGGAAAACACATAAAGAAAGCCCCTCCAAATTTCTGACAGTAATTTCTTCTCTGATAGAAAATTTATTTAGAGAGAGAGAATTAAAGATGGCGGACGAGTAAAGCCACCAGCCAGAGTGTCTCCGCAAAAAAGACAGAATTTAGAAGAAAGCGGCAGAAATAAGCAAGCAGACAAGCAGACAAGCAGACATTGGACGAGGGTCAGAAGGAGGGATACCTGAGACCACGAGAGACTCCATGGGAGGAGGTTGCGGAGGAGAACTGGAAGGAGAAAGCCCATGAGAAGCTTGGAGACCAGCGACAAGGGTAGGTGGAGCGGCTAACTTTCCCCTCCCTTGCATCTCGGACTGCTAGTGGGCTCCTGGGCGGTTGGAGAGACCTAACACCAGCC
>CAUYRT010057224.1:0-14818 GCA_963574885.1 Lepilemur ruficaudatus
AGTCACTTTTGTCTCCACAGTGTCCCAGTTGTGGCAGCTTCAGGAGAGGAGATTGGCTCTGTCTTTTGACAGGGTCTGTACTCAGGACAAGGATGAGAAAAAAAATCCAGAAAGTCCCCATCAATACCTACAGTATTGGGAAGTACTTTAGCTAGGCTGGGGTTGTACTTTGTCAGTGAACTACCCTCCACACACCCATTCCTGATCCCGGCATGCAATTGCTGTTGTAATCCTTTCTTCCTTATTCCTATCCCTCCCTCAAGAAATTCCACCTTCACATTCCCCAAGTAGAGGGAAGCATTTGGACTTGGGCACAGAATCCTAGTACATTAGATGCTTACAAAGGGAGGAGCTCCAGGTGATTATCATAGGATGATTTCAGAATTATGGTCATTTGTCACAATTAAGCACTCCAGAATACCAAATTCTTTCTGTTTTCTAGTAGGGCTAAATTTGCCTTCTTACTTTTCTTGAAACCCTTATAAGTAAAAATTTCAAAGCAGTTTGTAATGTTCCTTTAATTTCAGATTCACTGGAGTCCCATTCTGAGTCTCACCTCTGAGAGTCCACACTTCCTTCTGTGCAATCACGGTATCTGCCATCATTCCAAACATCAAATAATTTTTTTTTCATCAAATAATTTTTGTTGTAGATACAGAAATTAGTCTGTGGGGCAAGTGTATATGGGACAAAGATTCATGATCATTCTGGACAGCCCCCTACCCCCATGCACATCTAACTTGTATAGATAGGTTTCCCAGCCTTGGGTATCCTGATGTTGATACCACAATTGATAATATTAATAACTCCCAGACCTCGTTAGCCAAATCAGCAAGAAGTCCAGCTTTCCCCAGCCTCTTTCTTCCCTGATATTTCTAAGAATCACTAAGGGGGCTCATTTCTTCCTAAAAGTTGCCCTGATTAGTCTGCTATTTGTAGGTAGCATAGGAACTCAGATGCCTCTTGAGGCTACCACTGGTTATGGGGTTAGTTCTCCAGAGTTTATCACCAAGGGAGAATAGCTCTGAAGTTGGCAGAACAGGAATGTTGGCATTCCTACTAATCCAGAGATCCAAATGTCACTCTCACAGGAGGGCTCTTTCTATGACAGGCTCAATTAAATGAGAGTCGGTGGTGGTGGAGGGAAGTCTCTAAGCCAGGTTAGTTGTACCCCAGTGAGTCTTATTTCTGTAGTGAAGTGACCCTTGCCCTGATCATGGGAACAAGCTGGTGTCACTGCCAGCTTTGTGGAGGCCCTGGCATCTCCTCAGGGATCTGGCCAGCTGGACCCCAACTCCCGTGGCCCCATTACCCTGCTCCGCCATCTACCACTACCGGGGCGGATGACTATGGAGGGACTCTGGAAGGCTTACCTTCCACACTCCACAGAAACATGCCCTGGGCCCCAGGGGTTAAAGCTCTTCTGATACAAGTCTGTCTCCAGGGCAGCTGAGTTGGGGAGGGCTCCAAGCCTTCTTGACCCAGAATCAAGTCTCCCTTTGATCCTTAACCCTTGAGTCCCAGACCAATCACTGCTCTTGCTTCCTTCCGCCGACATGGCGGCATGGCGAGTTCCCTTCGGGATTCTCACTGCTCTTTTCTACAATTCAAGCCCGGGCAGCCCTCTCACCCCCAACCCATCAGACAATTCACAGAATCTCTGCATCTCAAAAGGAAGGATTTTGGGTCTTCCAAAAGTACTTTTTTTCTTAATTTATGGGTCCATAAATATCGTGGCCAGAGACTCAGTAATTCTCAAGCTTCAATGCAAGTGGGTAGGAACGTGATGCAAACTGGCCGGCCTCCGAGTCTGGGCCAGCACCTGCCAGGAGAGAATCTGGTAATATATGATATAATAATTCATTTAAAAATAAAATTTAGGTCACACTGAATATTCTATTTTATAACCTTCTTGTTTTTACTTAACATCATAAACATCTTTTTATAACAATAAATATTCCATGGCATAATTTCATAGCTGTATAATATATTTCGCTGATTTTCTATTATGAGCCATTTATTTCCAGTTTTTCCACTATTATGGACAGTAATAAGGTGAATATCTTATTATAAGCAGTTTTGTGTTCATCAGTGATTATTTTTGTAGGGTACTTTCCTAGAAGTGGAATTTGTAGGTTGAAAAGGCGCTCTGGTTCACACCAACACCAGCAGCACACGGGGCTTTCCAAAGGGCTATTGATAATCACCTAAAATAGTTCTGAAGACATTCTCCTGTGGCTTTTCTTTTAAATGGTCTATAAGAGAATGCAATCAAGGCTTAGAATTATTTAAAGACTATTTCTGAGTCCCTGAGTGTCAAAGTGGATGGTATAGTTTAGTTTTCTAAAGTATATTTTGTTTTCTCTCAAAATATCTTTTATTAGATGTATTTTTTATATTTGCTTTTCTGCAAAACATAATGACAGCTATGATACCAATAATTGCCAGGAAGGGTTTTCCCTAATGCTCTGTTTGTAAGTCAAAGGAAGAGCTTTTATATCCTCTCAAAAGAACAGCAAATATGGTAGGGTGAGGGTGGGGACACAGTTGTATCCCAAGGGCCCTCCTGTTCCAGAGGAAATGCCACAGAGAGGTTAGAGAGTATTTACCAGTGGGTTTAGGGCCATTTCTCCCACCATTATTGCAGCCTTAAGAAGAATTCTATGTCTCATCAATGAGTGATGCTTGTCATTTTGATATTTAGGTTGTTGCCTGGGACCCTCTTTTTAACCTTCTCAAAGCATCCTATGGTATTTTGGCTTTAGACTTGTGACATTTTGTCTCCTTCCCTGAAGGCACAGGGAGAGTTAGGGAACCATCTGTGCTTGCCCTCAATACTGTGTTTAAGAGATAAAGAAGCAATTACTTCTCTCCTCAGGCAAGCTCTTTGTCTGTTGGGAAGCCTCTGCCTTCATCCCTTCCCAGTAAACAGAAAAAGATATGCGGCAGTTCCACAGCCCTGGAAGCCTGGGGCTGGCTTAAGACTGCACTCAGAGAAACACAACACATGGACTGATTAGACTACCAATCCCTTTGTACTGCGTACATCTTCATTATGCAAACATTCCCTATGCATTGTGCAGCACACACTGGGCCACGTGTTGAGATTTAGGGCTAAAAAAAGAGTCCCTACTCTTTTGGAACTCAGAATGGATGTGGCAACAAACAATTGTCATGTGATGATATAATGATTTTAATGGGTATTTGTTTGGAGGGCAGGAGATGTGTAGGGAGATGGAACACCTGGGGCAAAGGGCCAATGAGCTCCTGGAGGATAAATAGGTGTGTGCCCAGCAGGCAGATGAAGGAGGGAATTCTAGGCAAGGGAACAGCATGTGCAAGTCAGGAAACTATCATAGTTTATGGAGTGTTGGGTGTAACATCACGTATCCTAGTTTTGCTATTAAAATATGAGAGGTAGATGGATAGGAAATGAGTTTAGAGGAGCAGGCGGGGCAGGTGATGAAGGAGTCTTACATGTCATGTATGGGAGACACTGTTAATTGTCCCCTCCCCTATTGTTTTCTCCCTCTTTTTTTTTTTTTTTTTTTTATCTTTTTGAGACAGAGTCTCACTGTGTTGCCTGGGCTAGAGTGCCGTGGCATCAGCCTAGGTCTCAGCAACCTCAAACTCCTGGGTTCAAGCGATCCTCCTGCCTCAGCTTCCCAAGTAGCTGGGACTACAGGCATGCGCCACCATGCCCGGCTAATTTTTTCTATATGCTTTTAGTTGGCCAATTGATTTCTTTCTATTTTCAGTAGAGATGGGATCTCACTCTTGCTCAGGCTGGTTTTGAACTCCTGACCTTGAGCGATCCTCCCACCTCGGCCTCCCAGAGTGCTAGGATTACAGGCGTGAGCCACCAAGCCTGGCCTTTCCCTCTTTAATTAATAATGAACGTGTTAGCTGGGCACATAGCTGCCGGATTAAAGACTATGTCTCCCAAGCTCCCTTGCATCTAGGTGTGGCCAGGTGACTAAGTTTTGTAAGCAGAGTGTCACACGTCAGCTCCAGGGAGTCCGCCCTTAAAGACAGTAGAGCATCCTTTTTTGTCTTTGTCCCTTTTTCCATCTAAATTCTGGAATGCAAACACCATTATCCCTACAGAACAAGATAGAAAGAGCCTGGGTTCTTGAAGCCATGGAAAACCTTACAGCCATAAACCACCTCCCCACATTTCTACCTGAGAGAGAAAGAAATTGCTATTTCATTGAAACAACTGCTACTTTGAGTTTTCTGTCTCTTGCAGAGATACCTAATCCTAACTAATGCACTGGGCAAAGGAGTTCAGGTTTCATGCCACTGCTGCTGGAGAGGCAGTGGAGAATTTGAGCAGCATTGTGATCAGAGCTGCGTGTCCTGAACACATCGCGAAGGACTGATTAGAGCAGCGCCAATTAGAGGCGGGTGGAGCCACAGGATTCAGGGGAGAAATGATGCAGTGAGCAGCTTTCTACTGGGTCAGCTCAGCTAAACTGGAGGTAGATTTCCCAGAATTCCCTTCCCTGTATGGCTCTGAGTTACAGTTGGCCTCTTGTCGAATAAATTTGCACAAGAGCGGGAAGGGGGAAGTGAGGCAGCAGCCGTGTATACACAGAAAGCCTGTGTAGGGCCAGGCGCTGTCCTGGCTCACACTCACAGTCGGGGGGCTGCTGCTTCACCCTCTTGGCAAGAGGCAGCAGCTGGGCCTGCAGCTACTGGAACTACGGCCGGCTCTCCTCTTTCAGTGTCGCCAACTCCCGGGCCCATCGTGGGTTTAGATTTCTGACAAAGGGTGCCAGCCTCTTTGGCAGGTCACTCACATCACTGAAGTTGAAGGCTTAGAGGCAATGAGAGACTGGTACTCATTCCAGCTTGTTCTTGCTCCCCCACTTCCTGTCCATCTCTCCTTCCTGACTGCCTACCCTGCTGACTTCAGGCCAGCACCAGATGGAAAGGCAACAGCTGTACGTTAACTTGTTAGCCAGCTCCTACAGTTGCGTAAGGGTAAATCTACTTGGAGTGGCTTGGCACTGCAAGTGGCTCTGCTTTTCTGATTGGACCCTGACTGACACTGAGTATGAAGATGGTGAGGGCAAGGTTGTGGCTTTCTTATTTACTACTCTTTCCCCAGAGTCTAGAACAGTAACTGGAAGACAGTAGGTGATCCATAAATATTTTCAAATGATGAGAGATTTTCAGGAAGCAGACTGAACAGGACTTGGAGATTGGATGTTAACTGAAGAGAAGGAAGAAATTAGCAGGACCCCCAGGATTTTTGCCTTTGGCAACTGGGTGAAGATGGTGCCATATGCTGAGATAGGGAATCCGAGGGTGGGGGCAATCAGTTTGGGGTGTACTTTCCACAAAGGTTCTGCCCAGGAAGATATTGACTTGAATGAACCATGAGGTAGCTCTTGTGCAGCAACGCTTGTGTTCTTAGAGAGTTCTGGAAGCCATACACTAGAGATTGAGCCAGAGAGACTTTACTGTCCCTTTTGGATTTAGAATCCTATGATAATGAGAAGAAGACAGTGAGTTCAGTTTTGCATATGCTGGACTTGATGAGACTGTGGGGTATTCTTTGGAGATACATAGTAAACTGAAATTCAATTCACACATCAGAAAAGGAGTTGGGGCTGGGGATTTAATTTTGGGAGTTATTTGTGTAAAAGCAGTTGAAGCAATGGGCATGATTTTAAAAAATTTAAACATGATTAAGGGGCCAGATTGGATCCTTAGGGACCAGCAACATTTAAGCATCTGGCAGAAGAAGAGGAAGCTGCATAGGACACTGAAAAGTAGTGATCAGTGAAGTAAGAGGTGAGCCAGGACAGTGTGGCTCTAGTCTGAGGGAGGAGATGGTTTCAAGAGGGAAAAAGTGACTGTGTTGAGTACCAAATGCTATGAAGCATTCCAGTAAGTGAAGATTTGTGAGTATCCCTAGAGAGATGCATTTCTGTGACATGTTGGGGTGGGAAGGCAGAGTGAAGTGAATTGAGGAGTGCGTGGAGATAGCAAAATGGGTATTGGAGATGAAAACTCCTCTTTCTTGAAGCTTGGCCACGAAAAGAGAGAAGTGAGATGGGGGTAAGAAGGAGAGTGAGAGCTGGGCAGGGAATGGTGGGTGCAGGACAGTGGAGTTTAATACTTCAGAGGGGGATGTTCTGGATGGGGTGATGAGTCTGAGTGTGGACTTGGGAGTAGGTGGCTGGTGGGGGCCTTGGGGATATGATGGTCACTGGAGTTGGGATCGAGAACATAAGAAGCCAAGATGGAGAAACATAGTCTATGTGGACACTGGTTCCCTAGCATTTGACGATAAGATGGAGAAGAAAGATGTTAGCCCCAAATTCCTGGTATGAGAGAATTGGCAGGAGATTGTCATATGATGAGGATGATTATGAGAGGTTGTCATTCTCAGAGAATGTGGGACTTAAAGGAATATGGTGTTATTTATCGATTCAAGAATCGATATTAAGTGCCAACAATAAAGACCTGGGAGTACTGGTGGAGCATGACTAAGGCACCCCCACCGTAAGTGGAGCAAGGGACAGTAAACATCCTCAGATGGGAATGAGTAGCCTAAGGAGGCATCTAGGTTTCCTCACTGGTTTTTAACCCTGACTGAACATTAGAACTCCCTGGGAGAGTTTCAAAAGTATCATGCCTGGGTCCTATACCAGCCTGATTCTATTAGAAGCTCTGTAGATAGGGTAGCAGTTGGGTTGGTGAGCAACTAGTGAGCAAGGAGCCGTTGGGCATAAGGAGATTTTAATGCTGAAACTCACACGGGCCTCCAGTTGCTGGGGGCGGCTGGCAGGTGGGTGCTGACTGGCACCTGCATTCGGCACCCAGGGATTTAGGGGGCAGGATGTAAAATGGGGCCCCAGGATCTGGGCAGTCTGATTGTCTGCAGCTGGAGCTCTTGGCTGGAAGGCAGGAAATAAAGCAGGGCCCAGGAGCAGAGCATCTTATCACTGCCTGCAGCCCGGTGCCCTGGCAGGTGGGAGAGGGACAGGAAGGGAGGCGGGCCCCCACATTATTTTCCACTGCGAGGCTACTTCTAGAGTTCTGTCATCAGTCCTCGGCACCGCGTTTGAAGAATACCATGAGAAACTGGGGACTGTCTTGAGAGTGCAAACAGGATGGAGGCTGAGTTCAGGAAACCACGTCACATCAGGGATGAAAGAAGGAACGGGGAACTGGGAGAACAAAAACCCTCGGGTGGCTCTGACAACTGTCATCAAATAGTTGAAAGGCTGTCATGTAGAAGAGGGATTAGATTTACTGTGTTTAACTGCAGAACACAGACCAAAGATTAGGAATTCAAGGGAAGATTTTATCTCTGTTTAAAGGAAGACATTTCTGACAATTAGCTTCTAGCACACACTTGAAAGGGTCTCCATATGAAGTAGGGTACTCTTCTAGAGTTTAACAAGAGGTTGAATGACCAGATTTTTAAATGGTTATAAAATTATAGCCCTGCTCTAGGTAGGAGTATAATGATCTTTAAGATCTCCTAGTCTTAGATTCTAGAAAATTCTTTGATGTGAATGTTAAAGTTAATTAAAACAAAACAAAAAAAACACTTTGGTGTGTACTGGCCATTGTCTTGGGCAAAATGAAGTCATAGATTTTTTTTAAATCTAGCATTATATTAATACTAGGGAAATAGGGTGACAACATTAAAGTATTCAAGCTGGCATGCTTTGGGGATTAAAAATCAAGGGCTTGCTTACTTCAATATGTATATTTATGGTTTAACACATTAATAACAACGTTTATAGACCCTGACACTTTCAGAACAATCTATTCGTTAATCCCCATAGTGTTTCTATTTAAGTAGGTCAGCATTTTTACAAAAAGAGAAATCTATGTGTCATGAGGAAGGTCATAGCTTAAGTGAGCATTTCAGCCAAGAATAACCAGTTGTCATAATTTGACAGGTATACGTCTCTCACACTGATCCCAAACTGAATTTTTAATACAGAGCATAAGGATAAATATGGTGCCCATTAAAATGGATTTCCATGTAAACCAAAGCAGGTGACAATGCAGAAAAAGATGCATTATGTTCCTCAGGGAGAGGCGGTAGATAGAACGTTGCTTTCCATTGCTGAATTCCTTAAGATCTTGTGAGGAAACTACATTATAATCACATAAAAATGATTCTACTGTAAACATATTTAAATTTTGGAGAGATTAAAAACTGATTTTAAGGAATCACTGATCACAACCTGGAATGAAAACAACCCAGAGTTGATTTTAGAAGGAAGTAGGAGGGCTAATTGCTAGGTAAGGAATTAAATGCAAAAATTCTCACAGCTGCCCAGAGCTGCAAAGCATGCGGAATGGTAAATGAGAGAGTAGGAACTTGGTTGCCAAGGATACAAACCTATCTTTTTAGGCGGCAGGGATAACCAGATGATGGTGATGATCATGACGATCATGATGATTGTCTGTTCTGATTTTTCAAAGACAGTAAAGAAAACAAGAGGCAAACAGAATTATCAATCCCCTTCAAGAGGATCTGGGTAGATAGAAAAACACCCTGTTGGCCAGGTGCGGTGGCTCATGCCTGTCATCCTAGCACTCTGGGGAGGCTGAGGCGGGAGGATCACTTGAAGTCAGGAGTTTGAGACCAGCCTGAGAAAGAATGAGACCCTTATATCTACAAAAAATGGAAAAAATTAGGTGGGCATGGTGGCACGCACCTGTATTCCCTGTTACTCAGGAGGCTGAGGCAGGAAGATTGCTTGAGCTCAGAGTTTGAGGTTGCAGTGAGCTATGATGACACCATGGCACTCTACCCTGCACAACAGAATGAGACTCTGTCTCAAAAACAACAACAAAACACCCCACCCTGGTTTGATTAGGAGAGCTAAGAGAGTAAAGGACCCCTTCTATATGAAAACGCTAATATGCTCTGAAGCCCCCGAGAGCAGTGCAAGAAGGGATGAGTCTCCAGGAAGCTGTGGGTCACACAGGCCCTGAGACTTTAGACATCTGAAGCATGAGAGAAAGTAGGAAATTTCTTCTTAGAATAAAAAAGAAAAATAGCATTAGATCCAGTGGTCATTGTTTAACAATTGATGTTTTTAGTGTGAGAAGCTATTTGTTTTTTCACTTGAGTTTTCAGCCTTATTCTAAATTGTGTGCCATACTGTTTACAAACGGACTTAAGATTTATTAAAGAACTATATTACCATAGAAAAAGCATGTGTTCTAAATTGTGAATTGAAAGCTATGGCACCAGATAGTCTCACCTGGGGAGACCATGGGAATCTGGGACAGGTGACCATGGCCCATAGAATCACACTTTGCTGAGTAGGAATTCATCACCGAAATGTAGAAATTAGTGAGTCTCTAGGCTGCAAGGTAAACCAAGCCCATCCTCAGGCTATGGAATTCTCTCTTTTGTCTCATCTCAGACCTTTGGGAATAGATCACTCTCCTATTTAAACAGGTTATTAATGAATAAGTAAGTGGTGAAATTTTAGAGACAAAAATGTTTAGATGTGAAATCAGGTAAAGGGGAAAATGTCCCTGTTGGTATCTAGTATGCTATAACGGGGAACAAGTGGCTAAGCAGGGGTGAGTGGCAAGTATGGGTCTAGAATGATGGCCCTCTAGTTTTGATCTTCATCAGAATCACTCAGAAGGGTTGTTAAAAAAAATACATTTCCAAATACCACCAAAGAAGATATATACAAAGAAGCTCATGAAAAGATGCTCTAACATCATTTATCATTAGGGAATTGCAAATTAAAATAATAGGATATCACTACACATATATTAATTAGAGTGGCTAATACTGGAAAAGAAAAAACCCAGTAACACCAAATGCTGGTGACGATGCAGAGCAACAGGGATTCTTATTCACTGCTGGTGGGAATGCGGTCACACTCCTGGGCGTTTACTCAATTGAGTTGAAAACTTACGTCCACACAAAACCTGCACACGAGTGTTTATAGCAGCTTTGTTCATAATTGCCCAAACCTTGAATCAGCCAAGATGTCCTTTTATAGATGAATGGATAACTAAATAGTTGTAGATCCATACAGTGGGACATTATTTAGCAATAAAAGGAATCAAACTGTCAAACTGTGAAAGGACATGGAGGAACCTTAAACGTATATTGCTAAGTGAAAAAAGCCAGTCTATAAAGGCTATATCCTGTCTGACTCCAATTAGATGACATTCTGAAGCTGAGTGTGGTAGTTCACGCCTGTATTCTCAGCTGAGAGGGAAGAATTGTTGGAGACCAGCCTAAACAAGAGCAAGAACCCATCTCTATGAGAAAAAAAAATGCATTCTACTAATTATATGACATTCTGGAAAGGGTGATTTTATATAGACAATAAAAAGATCAGTGGTTGTCAGGGGCTTGGAGTGGGGAAAAGCATGAATAGGAGAAGCACAGGAGGTTTTTTTTAGGGCAGTAAAACTATTCTGCATGATATTGTAATGCAGTATACATAACATCATGTATTTGTCAAAACCCATATAGCTTTAAAACACAGAGTAAACTGTAATGTATGCAAATTTAATAAATCATTTAGAAGGTCAGGGATCCCAGGAAAGAATGAAGACTGTGACAAGAGAATCTAACTGCATTATAAATATATGAAATGCCTTCACTGAAGGAGTGAGGGCAAAGGCACTGACCTTGGTAACTTTGGAAATGAATGGCACATGTAAGGCAAAGGCATGTAAGAACTATAGTCAAAGAAGTTGTTTCTCATGGGGTGTTAACAATTTTGATATTGCTATACAGTATGTTGAGATTGAATGACTAAGTAAATGTATGGCGGATGGTGGGAGCCAGTTTTCTCACTGTTGGAGTGGGAGATTATAGATAAGCAAGAGAATGATGCATGTGGTAACGGATTAGAGCTGGAGATCAGTAAGAACTCATCTTTGGCTTAACATAGATACAGGTGGTTTTATACAGTAGTATTTATAGATATTTATACACACACACACACACTGATGGGCTATGTCAAAGGTGCATAGGGGCCAAATGGAAGAGCTCCCAATGGCCAAATTTAGAATATTTTTAGAAAGAATAGAAAATGGCTTTAGATTATAACTCTAAGTATAAAATAAATATCTATGAGTCCATACTGATATAAACAAATTATTGAGTAAATTAATAAATGAGGGAGAAGAGATGATCTCCCATGCAGGAAAACTCCAAATGAATTATGTAGACCCCATCCTAAAGGAGGGGAGCAGAACTCCCCGCTCCTTAAGTGTGGGCTGCATGTAGTGACTTCCTTTCAAACAGTACAGTATGGAAAGGGGGACTAAAAGAGTAGCTTTCAATGGAGACACCTGTCCCAACCACACTAAGCCAAATGATCAAGGTCAACAACAGCCATAATCCATATTTGTAATTTGTACCATTGACTTGATGAAAATGGCACTTTTCCTTTGTGATCCTCCTCCCCAAAACTCATAACCCAGGTCTAAACATGAGAAAAATATCAGACAAATTGCCATAGAGAGCATCCTACAAAATACTTGGCCAATACTCCTCAAAATTGTTCGAGGTCATCAAAAACATGGAAAATCTGAGAAATGGTTAGAGCCAAGAGGAGCGTAAAGGGACATGATAACCATGTATACAATAGAGGATCTTGAATTAGACACTAGAACAGAAAAGGGGCATTAGATATAATCTAGAGAAATCTGAATAAATTATGAAATTTGGTTAAGAATAATGTTTCAGTACTGATTCCTTAATTGTAACAAAGACACCATGTAAATGGAAGATGTTAAAAGGAGAAACTGTGTGTGTAGGGGGGTGTATATGGTAACTTTTTTCAGCATTGCCTTAATTTTTCTATAAATCTAAAACTGTTGTAAAAAATAAAGTCTATTAATTAAAAAACAATTTAAAAAATACCCATTGCCAGCTTTGGTGCCCAAGGTGATTCTGATACACAAGTGTGAGAACTACTTATTTCAAAACAATGCTTCAAAACCAGGAGAAAGCTTAAATTTCAAACCTTCTACAGGACCAATAATTTTTCTTTAATCCACTAAAGAGCAAACATGACAAATATAAGATCTTGGTAAATTTTACTTGAATTCTGCATTGTGGTTTTTTTTGATATGGCTCCTCGGCAGGGTGCATCAGGTACAAGAAGTGGTCTGATGCTGGAAGGCCAAGTGGACTGCAGGCTCTGCAGGGAGAAGGCGAGGCAGAGGTGCGGGCTCCAAGCCGTCTGCAGTTGCCTGTCTCTTCCCACAATTTAGGAGTTAAACACAGCTGGTGGGATTGTTTGTTATTGTATGAGATTTGTGTTAAAAATTGTCATCAATAGTATATGTAACAATAATTAAAGTACCCTAACTTCCAGGAGTCAGCAATTTCCATTTTTCACCACTGGCTATCGATTACTGAATGACAAAATAATGAAAGTGAAAGAGATTAGAAGAAATAATTGTCTTAGCATCCTCTCTTCTCTTGGGTAAAAGCAACCTACATATCTCTCCCTGAAGTACAGTAATGGAAGATAGCAATCTTAAACTCATTCTTTTTTCCCCCCCCTCAAGCTAAATAGCTAAAATGTGTCACAACTATAGGCTAGACATTCCTGGGTCCCTGAGGATGGGAATTCTTCAAATTGGGAACATCTGACTTCTAAATACCTTGTACATACAAAGGTCAACCCATGCTTAATACCAAATCTAGAAGAGGGAGGCGTGTTCCCAAGACAGTGGGTTCTCTCCTCTTGCATGGCGTGTGGCTTGTGGCCAGTAAAGCTCCAGAGCAGTGGTTCTTAAAGTGTGGTTCCAGGACCAGCTGCATTTGCATCACCTGGAAACTTGTTAGAAATGCAAATACTGGGGTCCCACCTCAGACTTAACTGCGCCTGGAACTCTGGAGTGGGATGCAACAGTGAGTGTTAATATGCTCTCCAGGTAGTTCTAATGCATTGGAGAACCACTAATCTAAGAGATAAGGGCAAAATACTCTATCACCAAGTCCCTTCTTTCACATAGTCTGGACACTGGCACCAAAGTAACCAAGAAAGTTCCAGAGGATGGAGGGAAGAAGATGGTTGTCTCTCACCAGAAACAATTTTTTCCCTTCGAAGAAAGTTATATACGTTGATTGGGATCTTAGGAATGTCCACAGAAGTTTCTTTTATCCACAACATGACCGAAATACTTATACCATTTTAATCACCATTTAGAAGATGTGGGATCCCAGGGTTGGATCATGTCAGTTCGTCATATCAGTAGCCTTATGGAGTATTTGCAACAAGGGACGTTCTGTCATAGGTAATGAAAATTCCAGGTTAAAAGGAAATCACCACATTTACTCAATTGTAAGATGAATAGTTTTTCACAAGTTAGTATTTCTGAAATAAAGATGCACCTTACAATTGGGTGTACATTTAGCATGGCGAGCAACCCTCTACAATGACTTTTAGATCAATAATGTTTCTTGAAAGGGACACACCTTTGAAGGGAGGAAATCTGGTAGAACCTGCCACGAAAGGTGAAGAGAACAGCCTCTGAATCATTTTTCCCTGTGAATGTAGTGAGGCTAGTGAGAAAACAATTCTATTTCCTCATCAAATTCTAAAGACGATAAATTTGAGATTTGCTCTTTTTTAGTTAAAATTGCATTTGAGGTTCCTGCTTTAGGTCAAGATGACGTAATGGGAGCTGTATTTAACTCTTGTCTGAAACGAATAAAAACCCAAACAAAACATACAGTGTTCCTGCTGTTGGAACATAAGGCAGCAAAGAAGAGTGATCCCTGACACGCGGGAAACCACTTAGCTCCGCCCCGGGGCTGCCCAGTCGCGTTCCCCGGGCGGCTCCAGACCGCGGCGCATGCGCAGGAGCACGCAAGGGCGCTACAACAGCCAACTGGAGCAGCCAGCAGGTTCCACGTCCCGGGAGTGGTACCGTGGGGATTCATATTAATAATTATGACAATGTGTTTTTGTCTATTTGGAATATATTTTAAAATAATTAGTCAACTTGATTTTTAAATTTATAATACACATGTACAGGTATTGATCAGGAATAGATGGATTTAAGTATTGATTTTTCAGGAAAGTGGTATTACATCAGTGATAAAATCATTCTGGGTTTTAGCAGAAGCAGCGGATGGCTTAAGAGAACCGCCTGGTCACAGGAGACGGGGAGTTAGTGTGAGTGAGTGTGGGCACGCACGGTCAGTAAGCAGGCCACAGCTGTTTGGTTAGAGAATGAAACTGGCCAGTTGGAAACTGCGGACTTACTGCTCTGCCCAGACCTTACTCAGAACCTCCTGGCGCCTGCAATATTGGTCTGTGATATGAGAGAAAAGGGATGGACAAGATTCTACCTGATGGAAATGGGGCTGACTCGGGCCCTCCGGTTGGACTGAGCCACGTGATTTTGAGTATGCTCCTGACCTCAGCATGAAAGGTGTTGGGGAAATGCAGAGTGGAACTGCTCATCCATTGCCTCTGCAGCATATCGGGGGTCGTTACTACAGAATCTGTGTAAGAGAAAGCATGTGTTAAACTGGGAGTCAGTAGACCCGGATACTGACAATGATCATCGCTCGCCTGCAGCTAACTAAAAACCTGGTGAAGTTGCGCAAATTAATGACCCTGAGACGTAGACTCCAGCCCAGACCTGGTACATTAGAATTCCTGGTTGTGGGACTTGAGCATCAGTAATTTTTTTTTTATTGGGGGAAAACTACAAAGCATTTACAGTACAATGTTTACAGTCACAATTTGTAGTGAGCTGATTTCCCAAAATATATTACCACTCAAGTTGACTTACCTTGTTACATTCAAAAACCTACTCTGTCAAA
>CAUYRT010057225.1:0-11134 GCA_963574885.1 Lepilemur ruficaudatus
CAACTTTACAATGGCACTGTTATCCCCACCCACTTAATATATCAGGGAACTGTAGTGCACAGTTTAGAAAGGGCAGTCATGGATTTGAACTCCGGCAGTCTGACTCCACAGACCCAACTCCCTGTAAACACTACACCAAACTGTTTTAACTCCTAAATGCAGCCATAACTTGAACACAGATCTATGACTTCAGTTGCCAACTTACATTTCTGTGACACACTGTACTATTTTTTTTTTTTTTTGAGACAGAGTCTTGCTCTCTCGTCTGGGCTAGAGTGTCATGGCATCAGCCTAGCTCACAGCAACCTCAAATTCCTGGGCTCAGGCGATCCTCCTGCCTCAGCCTCCTAAGTAGCTGGGACTGCAGGCATGCGCCACCATGCCCGGCTAATTAAATATATACATTAAATATATATATAATTTTTTTTTTTAGCTGTCCAGCTAATTTCTTTCTATTTTTTTAGTAGAGATGGGGTCTTGCTCTTGCTCAGGCTGGTCTCGAACTCCTGAGCTCAAACGATCCACCCGCCTCAGCCTCCCAGAGTGCTAGGATTATAGGCGTGAGCCACCAAACCCTGCCCACACTGTACTATTGATAAAAGTCTTTACTACCCTGCATTTTGAATAAAAGATAGACTCAGGGAGAGACAGGAAAGGCGAAAAATGAGAGGTGCTAGAGCAGTGCACACAAAGCGCCTGGGCATCTTGTTAAAATGCAGATTCTGAATCCGTATTCTGAGATGGGGTCTGAGATTCTGCATTTCTAACAAGCTCCCAGGTGATGCTGGACAGCTGCTATCTGTGGGACATTTTCAATAGCAAGGAGTGAGATGACTCAGACAACTCAAGCTGTTCCCTGCAACAAAAATAAAAGGAGTTGGGGACATAGAGATGTCACAGAGCTGTTTGATGCTGTGGAAAACAAAGGAACATGGGCCTTATCCTCAAGAAGTCCGTTACACACCCACAACCTTAGGTCCAATGCACAGGAGAGCTGTGAGGAAATCACCTTTTCCTTTCTGAACACACAGCAGGGTCAAAAACACATTAGGGATGGGTACAGGTGCTCCACACTGTCCTTGACCCCACATACTTCCCGAAAATAGCAAGCAAGGAGCAGGCAAAGAGCTGTCAGGGCAGCGTTGTCATTTTAATATAGTCTGTGCAAGCAATATCAAAGTTGTCCATACTCTCCAAGTTTGCCCTATTTTTAATAGGCACTACTAAATTTTTTTTTAAAGTGGAGGGATGTGTGTGCTGAAAAAGAGGTTAGTCACACCTCTGAGGGACTTAAAAATGAAAAGCCACATAAATTCTCTTCCTTAAAAAAGAGCCATTTCAAAAGATTTTCTTTAATATCATAAAATATTTTCATGGACAAGTGAGCTAGCAAACACACATGCACCAATGTGCCTTTTGACAAGAGTACCCCCTACCCCGACTCCCACACCAAGGTGGACATGAGATTGGAGAAATGAATACAGCAGATGGAACGGATAGAAGAAAAAAAAAAATAAGTAAAAAGGATGGAATATAACTTTGTGCTTGGTTATTTTCCTATGTCACAACAAAACGAGACATTTTGGTGCAAATAGTTAATTTTTCCTCTTTTCCATTTAAGTCTGGTGGAGAAAAAAATACTTTTTCTATAATAAAATATGTAGTTTTTTGGTTTTTAACGTAACTTTTTTTTTTCTTTTTTGCAGAAAATAATTTTGTAAACTGTCACTTCGCGGGCAGGGAGGCTCGATGCCACATGGGCCTCAGCTCGCCCCGTGGAGGCTGAGAGCTGAAACCAAACCCGGGCAGGAGACGGGGGACAGCGGCGGGCGCGAGGCGGGGCGCGGCATACGGGGCGAGGGCGGCCGGGCAGGGCGGGCTAGAGGTCACTCTCGCCGTACAGCGCCGTGGAGAAGGACATGTAGTCCAGAGCACCCGGCACGGCGTCGGGGCCGCTGTAGGGGGCCATCCGCGCGATGCAGTACTCGGCCTGGTCCGGCGGCAGCTCACGACGAAGCTCGTCCACGGTGATGTAGCTCTGCGGAGAGAGCGCGGTCAGGGAGGCCGCAAAGCTCAGCGGCCGTAAAGTGGCGCAGTGCGGCACAGCCGCAAAGCCCAGCGACCATAAACGTCTTGTGACGTTAGGTAGCTGGCGCCGTTTCCGTTTTGGCTCCTTCCTGATGGTACTTCGCGCGGGTGTATAGACACACGTATACGTGTACACTGTGTATCTTACAACAAAATCGTGTTGTCTACTTCAGTCTCTTTCCAAGCTAACGCGATATGCTAATGACACCTAGAATCTTCTCACGTGTCACACTACTCTGCAATCGTCACAGATTCCTGGGGGACCTCACACTCACTCCTTTGGGCTCTCTGGAGGCCTCAGCCGTGGAGTCTGATTGTAATGAGCCCTCTGGCAGGTTAAGATGACCTTCCAGGTTTGGACATCACTGCTGTAGACAGCATCCAAAGTCTGGCTGGGCTTAACTACGTAGCCCTGCCCCACCCAGGGGGCTCATAGCCTGGGGCTCTCCCTTCCCGCTCCCCTTTGGGCTTGCCCAGGTAGGTCTACTTGGAAGCTGCTGCTTTTTAGAAGCTTGAGGATCCAGGGAAGCTCACTCTGGGTCCCTGACCCACAATGTCAGCCCCTGGCCCCATACCCTACCTCTGCTAGAGTCTGGTAGGAGCCAGCTTAAGGGAGGGTGGGCTGCCACCACCAGCACAAAAGTCAGGAGACCAGGCCCCGATCTGGGCCTCAGTCTTCCTCTACAAAATGAGTCACTTCAATTAGATGGTCTCAGGATCCTTCCAGCTCTAAGGTGCTAGGAGTCAAATTGGGAGTGTCCTTGAACCTAAATCAGACCTTTAGGGACCTCTTAGGTTCTGTTTTTATTCCCTTACAGATTGAGACATTTCAGAAATTACACTCCCTATTGGGTTTTGCTTCTCATAACAATCTTTTCAGTTCTCAAGGAAGGATGGCAAAAGGATTATCCTGTGAATTTTACAGAAAGTTAACCCAGCTCCCAGTCACTCCCCACCCCAACTTCCTCTGGACACTCTTTTGAGTCTTTTCTATAATATTAGCGAGATCAGATCCTTGGGTTAGAGCTGGTTGTGGGTCTGAGGGACATCCAGGTCCACCCATGACCATCTCAGACAGACATGTGGCCTCCCTAGAGACTGCCTCTCTGCATCCCTCCTGCTCTTCCATTGCAAGCTGAGGCACTGCAGGACACTTAGGAAATTTGGAAACCCAAAGTAGACCACTGCTCAGGGTAGAAAAATGAGAGATGTGTTTCCCACAGTCCCTCTCCCTGCTGCTACCCACAGTCCATGTCTGTGCAAGGGTAACGTCCGGGTTCTCAGATGGACTTCCACAGTCCAATCACACACCCACATCACTCTGCCACCTGTCATTTCATCACGACTATGAATGAGTCTCTCATTCATGTGCAGTGCCCCTGGCAGGGGACTCCCTTAAGCTGATACTATGTCCTAGTACCCTAGCTGAGCACAAGGCATTACAGAAATGGGGAGAGTTGGGCAGCAGTGAGAGATGCCCTGGGACCCTTGAAGAAGAGCAGTTGAGGAGCTTGTGTCCCAGCCCTCCCCCTCTGGATCAGAATCCAACCAGCACCTACCCATGCCGGCACAGTACCCATGTCCCAGGAGACTCACCTTGTCCCCAGCCAGGATCTTGAAGGAAGCCATGACCTGGTCTGCCGTATCTGTGTCGGCTGTCTCTCGGGACATGAAGTCGATGAAGGCCTGGAATGTCACTACCCCCAGGCGGTTGGGGTCCACAATGCTCATGATGCGGGCAAATTCTGCCTCTCCCTGGAGGGAACAGCCAAGCCCAGGCCCATCAGCTCTTGGCCTGCTGGGAACATCTCACATGGACCTGAAGACTCTAGAGGCTCAGACAGCCTGTGGCTGGAAGAAGAGGGCACAACAGCCCCCTGACCTAACTGGGGCTGTCCTGAGGGTATGACATGGACACACCACCCAACAGTGGAGACCCAGCTCAGGGGTTCCCACCTCCTACAGATGTCTGGGTTCCCCATGGACCAAACAGTGCTGATAATAATTATAATGACAATAGTGATAATAATGGCTAACATCTACATAGCACATATTATATGCCAGGCATCATTCTAAGTGCTTTATACATTTTTACTGATTTAATTCTCACCACAACTATGTGAGGTAGGGATCTTATTATTTTCATTATACAGACGAGAAATCCGAGGCCCAGACAGGCTAAGTGACTTGCCTAGGGTCACATGGCCAGTAAGTAGCAGAGCTGGGATTTGAACTCGGGCAGTCTGACTCTAGAATATGTTTTCTCCCCACCACACTGTATTTCCTCCATGCCAGATATGTGCCCAGCACTTACGTAAGTTCCTTCAATTAACCCTTATAACAGTCCTACAGGGTCTCCCTCACTTCATCTGAGGCCACAAGCTGGTGACAGCAGGCTGGGATTTACTCACAGGTCACCATGTCCAGCCCTAAGCCCCTGCTCTGCACTGGGCAGCCTGTGGGCTCTGCACTTGGCACAAGGCCCAGGAGTCACCTGACTGCCCTGCTCGGAAAGTTTGCTTGAGGGGGCCAGACCAAGGTGGTCGGGGGGCCTGGGACAGTACACGCCTGACTGGACCCACCCCCAGGGTGGAGGGAGAAATCTAAATTCCTATGTCCCATGTGAGATGAAGCAGAGTCAACCCCAAACCTGGAAAGTCCAGGACTGCCAGGCCTTCCTGCCAGCCTCAGGGTGAGCCCAGCTGCCCACAGCAGGAGTGAGAAGCCCTGTCTCCACTGTAAGTACCAGAAGATGAACAGCACGGAGACCGAGGTGAGAAGGCCAGGCCTCCCTGACACAGGCCATGGCTGGGCCCGGCTTTCAGGGAGCATCTTCCCCAGGGACCAGAGATTCGAGGCTTCTCCGGGGAGAGCCTCCAGCCTGCCACCGTGCCACTGCTAGGACTCAGCCTCTCCCGCCAGCTGGCTCCTCCTCACCAGGGCAGGCAGAGGGTGGGGTTTACGTTACCATGTTGTAACCCATGGAGATAAGGCAGGCGCGGAAATCATCCGTGTCCATCATGCCTGTCTTCTTCTGTGGGGGCAGTGGCACCGAGACACACGGAGGGTCAGAAAGGCGGGAGGAGGAAGGGCCGGCCCGGGGCCAGGACAGGGCACAGACAGCCGGAGGGGAGGATGAGGTTTATGGTTTGGGGGACATGAAGTGGGGAGGAACATGGAGGAGTAGACGCAAATACACATCCGGGGGAAATGTCCACAGGAAGGAAGAAGACAGAGCAGGGAGATGCAAAGATCCGTCCACAGGATGAAGAGCGGCCAGGAGAGAGGAGGGCGGGCACCAGGCAGGTTCCCATGAAAGATGAGCGAGGGCAGAGGCCGGAGGATGGAGCAGTGGGAGGAGGAGCCCGACACAGGGCGAGCAGGGACAACAGGAGAGACGAGCCCCACGGCCCACAGGAGGGGGACAGGGAGATCCAGACAGAGAGAAGAGAAAAAGGAAAAACGCGTTATTTCTCGCCCCAGATGCCACCCTGAGCATGCTCCATGCAGGAGGCGAGTACCTGGGGGTCGTTGCCAATATCATAACCCAAGCTGATGAGGCAGGCTTTGAACTCCTCGGGACCCAGTGTGCCGGAGTGATCCTAGGGCCGCGGTGCGCCAGGCAGCGAGCCATGCGGTGCCAGGGAGGTGGAGGCCGTGAGGGGCATGCCCCAGGGAGGGTGGCGTGTGTGGGGAGACACGGGCACAGAGGCATGCGGGTGGGAGGGTGGGGGTGGGGGAGGAGGGGAAATAAAAGTGCACACGGTTAGACACATGGACAAGGTTCCAGGGTGTGCCCTCTCCCAACACACACAGCTCTGCTCCGGGAAACAGGGCCAGAGCAGAGTGCCATGAGCCATGAGGGCAAGCAGCTCCCCCAGGAGTGCCCCGGCCCAGCCCGCCTTCCCCAGGGGCTCCCCCCGCCCGGGTGCCTGGAGGGCCGTGAAGCAGGCAGGGGAGGTGGGCAGCACCTAAGCCCATGCCCCCCCACACTATGGCCACCCCCAAGCCCCAGGGCACTGGGAAGGGGCAGCCCACTAAGGCCCATCCTGTCTGGAGCTGGGATGAGAACCCAGGACAGCAGCTGACATCCTTGGTAGAGTGGCCCAAAGGCCACTTGGGAGGAGGGCAGGAGTCTCTGCTCCTCATCCCCTGGGGCAGAGGTGAGGGACAGTCCCCACGGCCGGGGGACAGCAAGCCTTCACCTGAGGGTTGATTCCTCAGGGCAGGCAAGCAAGGGTCAGGGGTACAATGTCTCTCTCCACCCACAATAGAAGCGCTTGCCAAGAAAGCAGGAAGCTCATGGGATACCAGGACAGGCTGTCCAAGGCTGGCTTCATGGGGTGCACCGAGTCAGGGCAGGTTGATGGCAGCTTCTCCGCCCCCTACACTTGCACGGCAGCCCACGCCCTGGGCGGGCACTGCCCTCCAGGGCCCTGGGGTAGGGGCTAGGGGCTGCGCTCAGCAAGCGCCAGGGCAGGGCTCACCCGGTCAAAGTGGTTGAAGGAGGCCCGGAACTCGCTCATCTGCTCCTGGCTGATGCCCTTAGCGTCCCGGGTCAGGATCTGGTTCTCCACCTCGTTGATGGTCCTGGCGATGGTGGTGAGCAGCTGCTCCCAGCCCACGCGGATGTGCTGCGGGCAGACGAGGGGCCTGTCAGCAGAGGGGCTCCAGGCTGCCCCGACCACTCCTCCCTCCAACTGTCCAAATGGCCAAAGCCACCGAATCCAGCCTTCCCTCTGGATTCTCAGTGTTACCAGCTAGAGGAGAAGCTGGACAAGGACAACCCTACTAGGGCAGGGGACCCTAAGTGGTAAAGGGGCAGGGTGGTGGCCTCTGCCCAGGGCAGCAGAGATAGCAGGGCTTGCCAACAGGGGTAGGGTCAGGAAGGAGGGCAGATCCAGTAGCAGCAGAGACTAAGGGACACTGACTGACACACACACGTACATGTGCACACGCATGCCTGCACACACACCTTTTCACAGTCAAAACAAGCAGTCGTTTAGAAAGCAGATGCCTAAGCCAGTGTTTGGAGCTCACCAGCACCCGAATAACCAGGGGTGCTTATTAAAAATTTGGATTCCTAAACTCTACCTCAGAACTAGTGAATCAAATTCTGGGAATGGGGCCTAGAAACATGAACTCCTAACAAGTCCCTTGGGAAATCCAGAAGGCACTGAAGATGGAAGATGCAAAGCTTCAGGGATAAAGAAAAGTGAGTTTGTCTTCCTATGATGACCAGCTTCCTTGGAAGATGGGTAACCACCCCCACCCCCACCCTGAGGGAGAACAGAAGGGGCACAGGCCCCCTCCTGGAGGCACAAGGCCAGCCCACCCACCTCCATGGTGTAGTTGGTGTGCTTGTTGTCGAAGATGAGCGCCTCCTGGATGAGCTGGTGGTCACCTTCCAGCTGGTCGATCTTTGGCTTGTAGTTGACGATGCTCTTTTCGTACTGCCGCAGGTGGCTGAGCTGGTCCTCCAGGGTCCCGTGCATCTCGATGGAGATCCTCCCTATCTCCTGCTCATCCGGAAGAAGGGACCTTGTCAGACCACCCGTATGGGTGGGGACTAGGGTCCCCAAGGTCACTGGCTAACTCTCAGATGATTCTTGGTTCCCCTCCCAGCCCTAGGGAGGCCATCACTGGTAATCACTAAGGTACATTTATCCTGAGTGCTCCTTGGTGTGGAAACAGCATCATAAAGGTGTGGAGCAAGCACTGTTATCATTGGATGAAACACCTCCCTGCCTCTCAGGCACCTGTCAGCCTCAGGAAGGGATGCGGGGTCAGTGGCTAACCTAAATGTTCACCTTTGCTTGATATTCAAACCCCCTTCCCAAGCCTTGTTCCCTAACATCATCATCTCAGGGACGCACTGAGCTTGGACCTTCACAGCCCAGCAAGCCTGGCTCACCCCCTCAGGGGCCATGTTCTCGCTCCTGCCACTCTGCCCCTTGGGGTGCTAACCCTGGCCACCTGATCCCACCCACCCTGCAGGCTAGGCTGAATGCCCATTTCTGTCTGACATTCATCCACGTAAACAAACCTCGTTTGTGAACGCACTTTCTGTCCACTCCAATCAATCCAGCAGATATTTCCTGAGTGGCTACTAAGCACAATATGTAGGGGGCGGGGGGTGGCACATACAAATGTGAACTGGTCATGGTCTCTGCCCTCAAGGAGCTCAGAGGCCATGCTCTAGCCCGAGCACCCCTCTAGCTAGCCCACACAATTCAGCAAAACATCCTACACTTGACCGGGGTTTGGTTCTCTGTCTAGGAAGTTCATCCTCTTAGCCCAGGCTCATCGCTCAGGAGGAGCAGTAAGGGAGAAAGAGGAGGCCTGGCTGATGAGACACCAAAGGGACCAAGCTGAATTGGACACTCAGAGCCAACCCTCCTGTGGGACTCTCATATGTGGCTCCCCAGTTGTCCTTGTGTCGGTCTTTGCTCCCATATTAGATACTAGGATGAAGGCACCAGGCCTTCCCTGCAGAGGCCTCTACAGCCCCCTCTGCAGCACAACAGACCAGTCCTGGCCTCAGGGCCTCAGTCCTCCGCGGTCCCACCAGGAGAGAGACAGGCAACCTGGCTGGGATGGAGCTGGTGCGGGGGGGGAGCCCCAAGCTCGACTCCCCAGGACGGGACCCACCTCCATCTTGGTCTGGATCCAGGGCCCGATAACGTTGGCCTGGGCCCCGAACTGCTTGCGTAGCCTCTCGTTGTGCTGCTGCCGGGCATGCTCCTCTGTCAGAGCCTGGTCCCTCCGAGGCACCAGCTGCCGCACCTGGGGTGAGAACAACCATGGGACTTTGGGGACGGGCCAGCCATCTGCCCAAGGAGGAAATGGAGGACCCGTGTGGGAAAGGGGCCAGTCAGCAACAGAACAGGAGTGAAGATGTCAACCTGTTCCAGAAATTCAGTCATTCGCTAGCTGGACACACAATGAGTGTTTACCACGTGACAATTTAAAACATGAAATCAATAAACATCAATCAATGAAAAAAGACCAAAACCCCTGCCCTTATGAAACTCACGTGGTCCCATTTGCCATTGATCTCCTGAGGCGTGATGGTTGTGTAGGGGTTGGTGCCCGCCATGTTGACATGGTAGGTCTGTACGATCTTGGACACCTCGTTGTGGATGCCCAGGATGGCCAGGCGCTCCTTGTCTGCATCGGGAAGGGTGGCCTTGAACTGCTCGTGGGCTGTGGTCAGTCCCTGGACAGACACAGGGATAGAGGAGTGCAGTCACTCGGGGGGCTGGTGCCTGCCCTGGGCAAGAGGATCAAAGGGAGCCCTTGGGGTCCAGATAGAGGTGGGTGGAGGGGCCACAGGAGCAGGGTCACACCAGCTGGGAGGCATCAAATCAAAGACTGTCGCGGCTGAGAACCGGGATGGTGGGGATGGCCCCAGGAAGGTGAAGGCAGAGTCATCAAAGCAACAGCTTCATCCTCAGGTCTGGGGAAATTGGCAGAAACCACCCTGGGACATTCACTATCCCAGAGTCACACTGGGGGCAAGGGGTGCCTCAGAGGTCTGTCCCCCAGGTGGCCTCCCTAGCACTGGCTTCCTCAGCTCCTTGCAAAACCTTTTAAATCTAACACTTTGCAGCTGTATGAAAGGTTGAGGAAGCTGTTAATTGATGTGAAATGAGCTCAAGGATAAATGTTCAATTAAAAATCAAGGTTCAGCATACGGTATATAATAAAAGCTATTTTTTGTGTTTTTATTTAAAAAAAGTATAGAAAAGAACATGGAAATAAACATACTTATTTGTGTATGCAGACTATGGTCATGTGCTTACCTGGGGGTGAGGGAACCTGAGAAGAAGGGAGACTATTTTTTTTGAGACAGTCTCAGTCACCCATGCTAGAGTGCCGTGGCATCGGCCTAGCTCGCAGTAACCTCAAACTCCTGGGCTCAAGCAATCCTCCTCCCTCAGCCTTCCAAGTAGCTGGGACTACAGGCAAGGTGAGCACCACCACACCCAGCTAATTTTTTCTACTTATAGTAGAGACAAGGTCTTGCTCTTGCTCAGGCTGGTCTCAAACTCCTGTGCCTAAGCGATCCTCCTGCCTCGGCCTCCCAGAGTCCTAGGATTATAGGTGTGAGCCACCACACCCCGCCAAGAAGGGAGACCTTATTGCCCATCCTTTTTATTTTTTGGATTTTATACCATGTGCATATGTTACCTCATCAAAATAAATAAAATGCAAAGGTTTCAAGTCTACAAAATCCTTTAGATGCTCTTCCTTAGTCCCCTACCCTACAGGAGCAAGTCCCGCAGGAGTGTGACCTGCAGAGGGTGGGCCGTGGCAGCTGGGGGAGCGGCCGCTGGGGCGGGGCACATGGCACACCTGGATCTCCTCGATGGTGTGCACGATGAAGGTGTCCTGCAGGTCCTCCATGGCGCCCTCCATCCAGTTGTTGAATGGTGCGGCCCGCTTGGCATACTCCAGATACAGCTGGTCGATGGTCTCCAGCAGTTTCTCTGTCCGCTGGGAGGGCCAAATGGGGTGGGGGTGTTTAGCGAAGTGATGTCTAGAATCATCCCCCACCTCTATCAAGGTTCTCCTGCGAGCCCCAAGGGGTCCAGGTTGAGGAGCCCCATATGGACCACCTCACACTGCAGTCACCTGACTTGGCCCCAGAGCGCCTGGTTTGCAGAATAGGACAGTTCTCAAATGGCTGGGGTTGGGCTGTTAAGTGCACTAAACTGGGAGGATGAGATATGTTAGGGCCAGAGAAGAGGCATCTCCGTCAGGGCAAAAACCAAATCCTGTGCCAAAGTGAATCTTCCAGTTAGGCCAGAGGTGGGGGAGGGCTGGGGAACACCTGGAGTCTTTAGCCCAAAGCAAAGAGAGCCCTGAAGCAGGAAGGGGCACTGCACACAGCTGCTAGGCACAGGCCCAGATCTCCCTCCAGGGCCCCTCACCTCTAGAGCTTCCCTCCGCTTCTGAGTTAAGGCCCCCAGATTGTCCCACTGGTCACAGATCTTTTGGCAACGGGCGTTGACACTGGGTGAGTCATAATAGTCCAGCTCAC